>PVIH01010651.1:0-50099 GCA_004025045.1 Sigmodon hispidus
TCTTCAACCACTTCATAGACAAAGAGAATATGGCATTCAAGATTTTGTTATCTCGAATTTGGCCTTGAGAGACATGACAACTCCTGGCATCACCGTTCCTTTCTCAAGGTGGTGTTGAGCATCACGGACATCTTGCAAAGAAATTGTCTTGTTTGGCGAACAATGGCCTGAGGGGCAAAGAACAGCACTTGCCCTGACTACTGTCAGCATGCTCACTATCTGAAATGGACGAGCAGGATGAAGGATAGAGACTGCCGAAGCCTGCCTAGACAGGATAAGACAGTCCTACCAAAAAACACCCTGCTTCTATGGAGAATTGTCAGATATCATAGGCCAGTAGCCACAAGGATGAATGGTCCTGTTGTACAGAGAAGTGGTGGATGACTGTCCAGGTAGTTAACTGTCATTGTCTTCTCCTAAATTTTGGAAGTTACTTCATCATGCTTCCGACTTCAGGTATATATTTTCCTTCTCAGGTCTTGATGGTGTTGAAGACTGGATGGTTGAGGTTGTTACTACTTCACATCTCAGCAAGGACACTCAGGTGTTAGAACTTTATTGTTCGAGATAAACAGCATTGAAGCAATCCCTGTGCATTTCCTCATATCAACATTTTAGACATTAAATTGCACCTTGTATTTCTTGTTTGTTAGTGGTAGTTTGTCCTCACTTATGTTAGCACCTTTCTCTTCCCCAGACACTGCCTTATGATGATCCCTATAGTATGTAGTTTTATATATAGTTTAGAACCCTCTTATTTAGACAGAAGGGGGAGATGTAGCGGGAAATCTGAAGCTATACAAAAAAGCCGCGCGGGAGTGCTGAGCTGGGTGGAGTTGGGGAGGAAATGATGAAAGAGAACCGCGCCAGAAGACAGAAGCGTCGCGTCGCTGGACGAGTGACGTGGAAGAGGGGACTGGCCGGCTGGGACTGATCTCGCTCTGCTGGGCAGATGGTTCCACGGATCGCTCCTGTTGTGCATGGTTAGGATTGCTCCAGTTCTCCACGGTTGGGACTGCTCCTGCTTTCTGTGGCGGGTGTGGATCTACGGACTGCTCCTGCTTTCTGCGGTGTGGATCATTCCTGCTCTCCACTTCTCCGTCCTTCTCCTACTTTTTCTCCTTCTCCCCTGGAACAATCCCTGTTATCCCTGTTATGTAAGTACCTTTTAAATAAAATTCTTTAGTTAACATATATTTCTTGGTGGGTTAGTACCGCGATACAAGGTAAGGCAAAATACATTTGACATGTATAGGAAAGTAAGATCACAACCCAGGGCAGCATATTATCTCCTTCCATCATGTGGAAAAAGGGATGAAACTCTGGTTGTTATGCTAAGTGGCAAGAGCTTTTACCAGCTAAGCTATCTTGCTGGTTCTGAATCTTTACCTTATTTTCTGTTTTGTAATGAACACTTTCAGTCTGAAGAGCATGTGTTATGAAGAAATGGAAAAATATCTACAAAATCTGTTCTTCCAGAGTAATTTGTGATACTCTGATACACATCCTTAACACCTCCTTTTTCTTCAAGCAGACAACACAAAGAGCTTTTATTTGCCCTTTGATTTTAGTGTATCCCTTGGCTTTTTCCTCTCAAACATGGATCAGCCTGTCCTGTGCCATTGTACCCATCTCTCTATAGACATGGGTTCTTCTGTCCAGGCCTTCCTCCTGAGAAGTAATTGCCCACTAGATCAAGCCAATATTACAATGGTTGTGAAGCCATTTTAAGCTTAAAATAAAGCCAGTATCCCATATTTTCTTTTCAATTTGAATTCTATAAAATATACCCTCAGTATTCTTTCCTAAGCACTCAAAGTCAATGGAGTCAGAAAAGAGACAATGTTCTACGTTGACTACTCCTACTTACTTCCCTGCAACATTTATTCTGGTTAATGGCACTATATATAGTTGAACCCCTTATCCAAAGCAGATACCCAGAAGGACTTTTGACTCATCTTCCCTGAGACTCTGCATTCAATCACCAGGCAAATCCTTTCAGTTGTATTTCACAATAGCCCTCAGTTCTGTCTTTTTGTCTCTATCCTCAGTACCATAAGATAACTTCAAATCAACAGTACTCTCTGTCTTTGAGAACAGCTGTCATATTCTTAAAGTCCTGTTCACTTCTTGATGCCTCCATTTTAAATGCTCCTTCACATTATAGTTATCCTTATCTTCCCATGTCCAGATATACATGACCCCTCACCCTGTTCAAAGTCTTCAGATGGCTTCTCAGGAACAAAATACAGAATGACTTGAGGAAGACTTTTAGATGAACTTGGTTAATTTTTAAGCCTCATAAAGGATACATATATTACTACAGCTTAAAAAGTACATACAGTAAAGTCCTGTTCCAATAGTGAATATATACATATAACTTCTCTTAGACAAGAAATACCAATTTATTTTTAGTCAGATAGAGTTCTACAGTGCTCATGTGCAAATGTTGTTCTACTAAAATAGTGAACCTCTGCATTGAACTGAATTTCAGGGAGAAGTCAATGCATCATGTAGGTTATTCCTGGCTCCTTTACCAATGTGGTTTTCAATGTGGCTGGTTGCTGAACCCCATTCTCCCAGTGAGGGGCACTTATCCTAAGATAAGTTTTAAGTGGGTGTGACATGTCTAAGGTTTTTACAGAGAAAGAGTTTGTTTTCCTTGCGGCTAAGAATTTAATTTGTCTTTTAGTTTCTTACTAACTTCATAAACACAGGTTTTGAGGTAGAGAAGGAAAAGTGATTATATTCAGTGAAATGGACAAATAATGACAGAATGAGAAATTCTGTTAAAATGTTGGCTGTGCTGCCAAAGGCAGGACTGTGTAATTATAGTAATATACTACCTCTCATATATAGCTCTGAAGTAGAAAGCACAAGTTACCTACCCTTAATTAGCTGTATTTAGTATTTTTTATGGCCACTGAACATAGTACTTGAATTACCATATATTAGCATAGAATTTGCATACACTCCTCAAGGTATTTGGTTTTATTGCTATTACCTTTTGTGGCCCTGTTTCAGTAATGACTCTAATGGAATACAAAGAGGAGATTTCTACTTCAATTTGCTTATAATCTTGAGAGCTATACAATGGAAAATTCTACATTTAAATATAAAATCCTTCAAAAACATAGCTTTGCCTTATTAGTGTGGCCAATTGGCCTAGGTCCTTACTGGGAAGGCCCTAATGAGAGTGTTCCCTTTCATTCTGGCCTCAATAAAAACCTTTATAAGTAAGACTTGGGGTATAAATCATTTCATGTTTGTTTAAAAGAAAGTTGCACATACAATTTAATGAATCTTATCAGTCTATCGACAGCTAGACGCCCAGAGAAAGAAAAATAACAGCTGCAAGTACAAAATTTGGAGAGATATCAGAGGTCAGTGTCTACATCTGCATTTGCAGAGACAGAGGAAAAACAAAGAAGTCTGCTTTGTAGCCAGTCAGCACTATTTTAGGATGTGCAGCTAGTGACTTAATTACCAATGTTGGCTTTTGCTCTGGGGTACTACAGTGGGTTGTAATTCAATGCCTAAGGTCACATGGAGAAAAGCACTAGAAAATTTAGTCCTTGTAGGAGCATTTTCTTGGGCCTTCCCTCCTTCTATTCATAGTGGTTGAAATCAGACAGGGATAGAGGGGAAGAACCTTTACTAAGGGACCAGAACAGAACTCAGTGGAAAGTGGACTTTTGTACTCCAGGGGACTCTGCAACCGGGGTCAGAGCTCAAATTTTTTTTGTGTCAATTGTTTGCTATTCATTAGTTTATTTATTTTTTTAATTTTTATACTCAACCCTGAAGTTTAATTACATAAATAAATTATTTTCCAATTTGAAAGATTTGAAAGGAAACCATTTTTAATTAATTTTGTAATTAAAAAGTAATTCCAAAGTGCAAGTATTTATTTTTCTATCAACACACTTTAAACGTTCCTCTCCAGAGTTTATAAAGTAGGGAATTTTGGCTCTGAACCTTATAAATGGTTGCTAGTATTTTTTTTATTGGGAACTGGTTTTTAGAGATGCAGAGAGATAATAATTGGAAGAAGTAATGTGCAAAATGAGAGAACATTTGTTCCCAAGAAAAATCATCTTAAATCAACTTATTTGATGATTTGAAGAATGATAAAGTGTTTTTAATTTTCTTTTTTCTTTTCTGCAAAGGGATTGTTTGGGAGAGAATGCTAAGGAATGGTTTGCAGGGAGGTTTTACTGCATCTTCACTGGATGACTATAACAGGACTATGACTGTCCCACTTAATAATTATGCTTTCATGGTTCTGACTACCAGACAGGAGAGAGATTTGAGTGTTAAGGCAAATGAAATAATTATACTGATTTTGCCATAGGGAAAGTGAACCACAAAATACATATAACATCTTTAAGTATTGATGTCTTTGGGCTTGGTCTATGAATTTAAAATACCTATCCCACTTTAAGTTTCAGTGCATGTTGTGTACATTGAAATAGGTTTTGGAAGTAGGAAGGTTTATATGTACTCATGCACACAGAGGCATACATTCACACGCACACACATCCATTCATATAAACAAACACACGTCCTCAAGAACCATAAATAATTGCTGAAATTCACTCTGATTTCTTGGTATTTTGCTTGGTGGTCAAAAAGTTTTAGGGCTAAGGACATAGTTCTGTGAGAGCATATATCTAGCATGTTCAAAATCCTGGGTAAATCATCAATGGAATAATAATAATAATAATAATAATAGTAGTAGTAGTAGTAGTAGTAGTAGTAGTAATAGCCTGACATATTGCAGAGCTCTTTAATTCTGTTCAGCTTCCCACTTCACTTACTTACTTTGGTTCTTGTAAAAATACTTTCTTCTAAATGTCTCTACTGGAAGTATCTTTTTAATATACATACATGTCATTTAATTATTCTAAATAGTCATCCAACACAGTCTACACACATAGCCTAAAGTGCCATTCTACATAGTTACATAATTTTGAACAGGAATGTCTCTTGCTAGCCACCTGGTTTTGTGACAAATGGCAGGGGCCATACCTTTTGCTGCAATAGCTACACTGAAAAGAATATGGCAGTTTCATGACCAATTTATTTGCAAGTAAAGTTGCCAATAATTAAGACATGCTCTTCAATGCCTTGCTTTAGGGTGGAAAGTATTAATTTATCTAATTATCTCTACAAAGTGTCCTACTGATAGTGCAAAATCTATTACCTACTCAAACTGGACAAGAGGAGGTTTTGCCTGAATAAAGTGGTAGCACAGAGTAGCAATGGATGTTTCCTTAGACTTTGTGAAATTGAAAGATAAGATTCTTGGATGTTCTCTTATAAAAATGGGAAAAGCTTTTCATTCTTTACCATGGTGATAACCTGTACATTATCATTAACTATTCAGATTGCAAAGTACAAATCATAATAAAGATCAGTGGCTTTCCTAAGTATGGAAAGTATGCTGCCCTGGCTTCTAGCTGCTCACCTTGCCCTCAGGGACCCATTGAACATGTGTACATTCCATCATCCAGTCTGGCAACACATAATGTCTCTCCAGGGCTTCCACATTACCCATTTCAAAGCTGGAAAGTTGCTCATAATTGGACATTTTGACCTTAGACAAGAACAGCTCAGTTGTTTGCAGATTCTTTCCCATATACAACCGAAGTAGAGGCATGTTCCTGGAAACACAGTTATACTCTAAGAGTAGAGCATATTACACTTGAAAAATAATTGTATTTTGGTATCTTATTGCTGAAAACCAAAATAACAACAGTTATAAATTCCTTGAGCAGAAATACGCAAACTTCTTTCCAAAGTAATGTGTTTTCTAGGCAACCATTGATATAATTCATAATTACTATTTCCATGTTGTTGATAATACAATGAAATGCATATTAATGTACATATAATGATATATAGAGTAACAAACTCAGTATTACACATAGAAAAGTATTAGTAAGTAAAAGCATGAATCTAATGGCATATGCATTTTGAAAATACATACTGAGAATTAGAAGTGAGATCTCTTTGAATATTATTATATGAAAAGTATCTAAAAATCACTATAATTTTCTTACTCAATTTTTAAAGATGAAAGGAAAGACAGTTATCACAACATATAACACAGCTATAATAAAGAAAAAGCCAAAATACTGACCATGCTGCATCTGACTTTTAAGTGGAAAAATGAGAGACCATTCGAATTCTCAAGATTTTTTTCATCTGTTCTTTGATAAAGCATTGAGGAAGTTATTTCAGCACAGTGTCAACCAGATGTCCAGAGGAAAGACACGAAGGTGGATTGCATTGTAATGGGAAGCATACCAAGATCCCAGGGCTTTCCACTGGGAGCTAAATCTGTGAGAGTGTGTGTGCTGGGGGACAATGTAGTGTTCTCTGTTCTATAGCACCTAGGCAGATGATGGCAGGCACGCAGCTCAGCAGCTCAGACTCTACTTCTTCTAAATTAAACACCCTGCTGTGGCCTTTCTGAAATAATCTCAAATGCTCATAAATTGACTTTTAAAAAAATAAACATCTGTGCTGTTAGTTCTCTAGTGTGGGATTTCTCTAAGCTTTTCACATAGGCATATAGTGTTATGAAATTTCCTCTTAAGACTGCTTTCATTGTGCCCCACAAGTTCGAGTACGTTGTACATTCATTTTCATTAAATTCTAGGAAGACTTTGATTTCTTTCTTAATTTCTTCCTTGACCTAAAGGTGGTTCAGCTGAGTGATGTTTAGTTTCCTTGAGTGGGTAGGCTTTCTGCGATTTTTGATGTTGTTGAACTCTAACTTTATAGGCCCTGGTTGTCCAATATGACACAAGGGTTTCCTTCCGTTTTTTGTATCTGTTGATATTTGCTTTATGACCAGTTATGTGGTCAATTATAGAGAAAGTTTTATGAGGTGCTGAGAAATATGTATATTTCTTTGCATTTGGGTGGAAGCTTCTGTAAATATCTATTAAATCCATTTGCATCATAACCTCTGTTAGACTTCATAATTCTCTGTTGAGTCTCTGTCTGGTTGACCTATTCAGGGTTGAAAGTGGGGTATTGAAGTCTCCCACTATTAGGGTGTGAGAATTGATGTGGGATTTGAGGTTTAGCAGTATTTCTTTTACATAGATAGGTGCCCTTATATTAGGGGCATAAATAGTCAGGATTGAAATCTCTTGACCAATTTTTCCTGTAATGAATAACTAATGTTCATCTTGGTCCCTTTTAGTTGATTTTAGTTTAAAATCTATTTTGTTAGGTATTAGGAAAGCAACTCCAGCTTAGGGCCTTTTGGTTGGCTCAGAGTAAAGGGTTGGGGTGTGTTTCTTGTATGCAGCAGAAGGATGGCTTTTGTTGTTGTACCCATCTTGTTAGTGTGTGTTTTTTTATAGGTGAGTTGAGTCCACTGATATTAAGGGATATTAGTGACCACTGACTGATGGTTCCTGCTATTTTTGGTGGTACTTTGTATGTATTTCCTTTCTCTGGGCTTTTCTTCTGTGGGATTATTGAATGTTTGTGGTTTCATGGGTATATCTGAAATCCTCAGGATGGAGTTTTCCCTCTAATGCTTTCTGGAGGGCTGTATTAGTAGATAAGTATTGTTTCAGTCCGACTTTGTGATGAAATACCTGGTTTATTCCATCTATGGTGAATGATAATTTTACTGGATATAGTAGTCTAAGTTGGCAGCCATGCTCTTTTAGTGTCTGCATAATTTCTGACCAAGCCTTTCTTGCTTTCATTGTTTCCATTGAACAGTCAGGCATTATTCAGATGGGTCTACCTTTGTAGGTAAGATGGCCCTTTTCTTTTGCAGCTCTTAAAATATTTTCTTTATACTGTATGAATTGTGGCTTGATTATTATGTGGCAAGTAGACTTTTTGGGGGAGTCATATCTATTTGGTGTTCTGTAAGCTTTGTGTATTTTTATAGACATCTCCTTTAAGTTAGGAAAGTAACTATAACCAAAGAAGTAAGAGATATATTTGACAAAAATTTTAAATCACTGACGAAAGAAATTGAAGAGAATATCAGAAAATGGAAAGACCTCTATTGTTCCTAGACAGGTAGGATCCACACAGTAAAAATGGCAGTTCTACCAAAAGCAAGCTACAGATTCAATGTACTTCCCATCAAAATCCCAACACAATATTTTATGGCCCTTGAAAGAACAATACTAAACTTTGAGATAACAGGAAAGCCAGGATTGCCAAAATAATTTTGCTCAACAAAAGATACTCAGGAAGCATAATCATTCTCAACTTCAAGTTATATTATAGAGCTACAGTAATAAAAACAGCCTGGTACTGGCATAAAAACTGAATTGTTGATAAATGGAACTGAATTGAGGATCCAGACATTAACCTAAAAACCTATGAATACCTGATATTTGACAAAGAGGCCCAAAATATTCAATGGAAAAATGATAGTATTTTTAACAAATGGTTTTGGCATAGGTGGATGGTAGTGTGTAGAAAACTGCAAATAGATCCAAGCCTGTCACCCTGCAAAAAACTCAAATCCAAGTAAATTAAAGACGTCAACATAATCCAAGCCACTGTGAACTTGATGGAAAAGAAAGTGGGAAATACCCTCCAGAGAACTGGCACAGGTGACCACTTCCTAAATATAACACCAGTGGCACAGACACTAAGAACAACAATCAATAAGTGGGACCTCCTGAAACTGAAAAGCTTCTGTAAAGCCAAGGATGCTGTCAATAGGACAAAATGACAGCCTAGAGAATGGGAAAAGACTTTCACCAACTCTACAAGTGACAGAGGACTGATTTCTAAAATATATAAAGAACTCAAGAATCTAGAGCCCAAAACCTAGAATAACCCAATCATAAAATGGGGTTCAGATCTTAAAAGGGAATTCCAGTGGAAGCATGTTATTTGGCAGAATTACGAATGGCTGAAAGGCCCTTGAAAAAGTGCTCATCATCAACCATCAGAGAAATGCAAATCAAAACAACTTTGTGATACCATCTGACTCCTGTCAGACTGACTAAGATAAAAGGCACAGATGACAGCCTATGCTGGAGAGGTTGTGGAGCAAGGGGAACACTCCTCCATTTTTGGTGGGAATGTTAGCATGTTCAACCACTCTTGAATGCAGTATGTATGAAGGTTTCTCAAAAAACTGGGAATCAGTTTCCCCAAGGATCCAGAAATACCACTTCTGGGTGTATACCAATAAGATGTATATTTGTACTCCAAAAGCATTAGCTCAACTATGTTCATAGCAGCATTATTTGTAATAGCAAGAACCTGAAACGACCTAAATACCCCTCAACTGAAGAATGGATTAACAAACTGTGGTACATCTATTACTACTCAGCAGTAAGAAAAAATGATATCCTAAAATTTGCAGGCAAATGAAACAATTTGGAGAATATTTCCTGAGCAAGGTATCACAAACCAGAAAGATCAGCAGGAATGTCCTCACTCACTAGTGGACCCTAAAAAAAGAGCAAAAAGTAAAACATGTCCAAGCTGCAAACCACAACCATTAAACAGTTTGGGATCTGAAACACCTTGGACTAGCACCTTGGATCCCATTCCCTCCAGATAATCACCTGACCCAGTCTTGATGTTGGGATGAGGAAACTGGATCTCCCAGGAGGTGATGCTGAACTAAGCCATATTGGGACCTTGGGACCTCCTGCCCTTGCTGGGGAGGAGATAAAGAGATGTGGAGAAGAGAGTGACTGGAAGGGGCAGAAGGGGGAAGGGAGTTTGAATAAGAATATACACGGATAAAAAATATGACTTTATTCATAAAAATAAATTATTTAGAATGTTCTATTAAACAAATTTAAAAAAAAATAAACATCTGACTGCCAGAAAGCAAGAGTTGGGTATCATGGTTCTGTTTTTGAGGAAGTCCTCACTTTAAAAAGAATATGCAATGTCATGTTTATGTAGCTATATATTCAGTTATATATAACTGCTTCAGTTTGGAGTTAAATGATTCCAAACTGAAGCTGTTATATGTAAAAGTAACTAGAACAGAAATAGTAAACTTACCTAGCTTTTTTTGTTTTGTTTTTAAATTTGTCATCAGTTGAACCAGGTAACTTTAAACACTGTATTCACTCTCTTAATTCAGTTTTATTCAGGCATATCTAAAGCATTCTGCTTTCAAGTTCAAGAAAACTGTTACTGCCAAGTAACATGCTTCCACTGGAATGCTGTTCAATAAATGCACCAGAAAGTTATTTATCTGTTATCTTCTTATTTTTCCTAACAAAAGTAAAAATCAAAATGGACAAGCTTCACATCATTCATTTTTAAGTGCCTTAAAAATCTCTGGTGGAACAAAAGAAATAATGGTAGAAACAACAGTGCATGGCCTTGCCATATCTGAGCTCCAAGAAGGCAGGAATGCCTTCTCTCAGTCCTAGTACAATTTGTATCACTTACAATGAGAGTCTAGAAGACTGCTAAGCAAATGGAGAATTCGGACTTTCTTCACCAACCCATCAAAAATGTCACTTTGCAAGTCAATGGACAAATCTTAATCTCTTTCCTCAGCAGGATGGGAACCACATCAGTAGCTAGCTCACATGATCCCCACACCTTTAGAAGGCTTAATTCATATAAAATATTGAGTGCCACAACAGGCAGTACATAAATATTAAAGAGCCATGCTCGCTACAATCAAACTGATGAGTATAAAATGTTTAAATATGTATAGGGGGATATATAATGCGTTTTAAAAGATGATATAAAGAAGTTTATCTATTGCCCTGTTGCAAAAAATAAATGTACTGAAAATTTTATGATCTGAATTGTATACTGGTCCTGTTGCAAAAATCTTATATTAAAGTCTTAAGGCCAGAACCTTAGAATGTTGCTGTGTTTGAGGACAGGGCATTTAGATAGGTGTTTGGTGATAAGCAAGTCTATAAGGATGGGCTGTAGTCCAATCCAGCTGGTGTGACTTACAAGCAGAAAAGTTAGAGACGTAGAAATAACTTTGGTATGCTGATACACAGCAACAAAACATAAGAAGGATTCACTGGGAAGGGGTCATTCTAAAGCCAAACACAGAGACATCTTGTAAAAAAATTTATACTTGCCAATTTATTAGCCTTGGAATTCCAGTCTCAGTTACTGTGAGAAAAAAATGTCTGTTGCCAGAGCCTTCTCTTAAATATTTTGTTAGGGAAACCTTTGCAAACTAATTCAGAATATGTATGATAGTCAATGCAAACCTTCTCCTATAAAGCAGTGTTTTAAATGCTCATATATTTTTCTTTTTTATCTGTATTAGTTACTTTTATTGTTTTTGTGATTAAGTACATGGTCAAACAACTTAATGGAGTCAGGATTCATTTCAGGTTATAATTCAAAGGGATTCACTTTATCATAAAAGTTCTGAAGATGAGGCAGTTGGTAATGTTCTATGCACGGTCAGGAAGCAGAGACAGATGAAAGCAACCCATTGTACATTCCCTTTTATTTAGTGTAGAACCCTGCTCATGAGATATTGTTACCTCTATGTAAAGTGTGTCCTTCCACATCAAGTAACTCAATTTCAAAACTTCCTCACAGATGTATTCAGAGGTTTGTCTCCAGAGTGATTACAGGACCTGTCAAGTTGACAAATAAGGTTAACTATCACAGTACTTTAGCTTCTGTGAACATATCATTTTTAAAATTAGGTCTTTAAAATAAAGGTAACAGGAGTACACAGTGAAGAATGTTGAAATAACTAGAGTGAAACATAAAAACTTGTTTTCCTGTTTTAACTTCTATTTGAAATGAGTGAAAACATCACCCATATAGTTCTCGGTATAATGTGTATCCAAGGGATAGGTTTGATTCGATATATCAATGGTCAGTTATCTACCCTCAGGTAGAAACAATAATACACATCATCCTTCATACCTTGACTACGAAAGCACTTCATTCTCTTTCTCATCCACACTTATATTCTAATACCAAACAGATGATGTGATTTAACATCTAACTCAGAGCTTCCTATGCTGTATAAACTCTTAAAAATCCTTATGCTAATTTGATATGATTGATTAATTATGTCTCAGATAATAAGTTTCATGAGACAAATATACATGATTTTACTGAATATAATAAATTCTAATTTTGAGTCAAGTCTTTATATGGTCAGCTAGAAAGTGAAATAACATGATATTTCCAGGTGTTGTGCTAAATACTTCTTTATGTCACCTTATTTCATTCATTTGATACAGATTCATTCCCATACTCAGTGCTGCATACATATTTGCATTTAATTTCCACAGTTGTGTGACAGAGAATATAAAAATGAGCATTATCTTTACCTGACAAATAAATCTTTGAGTAGAAAGGTTAATCCAGATTAAGCTATAGTTTTCCTAAATTCCCTGAAGATCTTTGTAGTTCCTTAAGAAAATAGCTGGAAGCAAAAACGTGATGGAGACAACTTAATCCACAGTGCCTGCCTGGAGTCCTTCACTCTGTTGTCGGGGGTACTGTTGCCTTGGATTCTAATACCGTCTTGCTATCAGACTGAATTCTCTGTGTTGACCAGTTGGTCCTTACTTTCATCTTCCCCGTGCCCTATTATGACTCTGTGACTTGTTTCACTAATGTGTCCTGCCATAGCTAGTTCACATGGACTCAGTAAGATGCATGTGGGGCTCCCAGACTCCCAGGAACTACTTTCCCTTGGACTTCCAGTCCACTGACTCAGTATTTCTTCTAATAACTTCCTACAGTAGTAGAAAGTAGTAGAACTGTTACATATTTTAAACTGTTATATGTACAGGTTTGATATTCCTATATTATAATAATTTTATTAATTTAAAAAATATTGGGAGAGATTAAAAATGATTTTTATTTTTAATAATTTTACCTTTATTGAAAATTTATTTTTACACACAATATATTTTGACCATGGTTTTCTTCTTCCAAATCTTCTAAGATCTTCCCCACCTCTCAACTCACTCAAATTGACACTCTCTGTTGTTCTCTCTTATTCCATAACATACAGGAAACAAAAATAAATCAAAACAAATGAACCAGAACAGGACAAAACAAATTAACAAACAATAAAAAAGTGACAAAGAAAAAGCACAAAAACCCAAAATTAAAAATCATAATATACAATCCAATGATTGATAAAACTACCAATGAAAAGCAATATGTGACAAAAGAAAAGTACTCTTGGGCTTATTTTGTCTTGGCCACATACTGCTTGGCATAAGTTTAACTTTAATTAAATATACCCAGTAAGGTTAATATACTCAGTGAGATTCTATTAAGTAAAATGAAGTTTTCCTTTGCAATTGGTCTAATTGGAGAAAGCTGCTTGCTTAGGAACTGGAGCTCATGCCCTTCTCCTTGTCTCAGTATTAGAATCCCGTCTGGTTTGAACCTGTGCAGGCTTTGTGAATGCTGCTACAGTCTCTTTGGGTTCATATATGTGTCAGTCCTGTTACGTATGGAATACAATGTTTCCTTGGTATCATCCATTCCCTCTGGCTTTTAAAATCTTTCCATTTCCTCTTCCACAAAAGTTCACTGAGCCCCAACAGAGATTTTGTGGAGACATTCCATTGAGGATCAAATGTCCCAAGGTTATTACTCTCTGCCTGCTGTCCAATTATGGGTTTCTGTATTTGTTCTTATTTACTGGACAAGGAAGCTTCTCTGATGATGAATGACTGAGCAGTGATCTTATAAAGCCAAATGTCAGTAGGAGTTATTTTATTGCTACAGTCCGTTAGTTAGTGGAATGCTAGTGTTTGATTTTCTTCCTGATCTATGACCTATCTAGTTTGAGGTTCTCAGCTACCTGAGTAGTATCATACATGGGCTCCAGCTCATGGAGTGAGCCTTCAATCTGCTCAGATAGTGGTTGGTAATGCCTACAACTGTTGTGCCACTATTGTTCTGGTGTATCATACAGGCAGATTGTCACTGTAGATGGGAGGTTTTATAGCTGGATTGGTGTTTGTTTTACCTTCAGTAGCATGTGTGAAAACTTCCAGTACCATTGCCACTAGTCAGTAAGGATGAAGGATCAAGGTAGGCACAAACTTAATTTCTCTATGTTCAGGGAGTTTGTTTAAGCATTGTTTTTAGCAATAAAATGTTACCATCAATTTGTTTAGAGCAACAATTTTTTTTAAAATTTTATTTGCATGAATACTGTTATTGAAAATATATTCAAATTGAATTTAGCATAATTTTAAGACTTGTAATATGGATAGTCAATGTGACTTGTATAAATAATATACATACATATATATTAGAATATCAAAATTGGAGCTTTTTCTTAAATCCAATAAACATAAAATAAGATTGTTGGGCATGTACCATTTTACAAGTCATCTGCCAGTTATAAGAATATATGAGAATTTGTAAATATGCATAGTACTAATTTAACTGTCAAAGTAATAGTTAGTTAATTCTTTGACAATTTCATACACTGCATTTTGACCACATTTCCCCATTTTCTCTTAGATTCACATCTCTTTTCCACCCATACAATTTTGTGTCGGCTTTGAAAAAACAAACAAAAAGAAAGCCTGTAAGTCTAATTTCTGTTGGCCAGGTACTCTCAAGTATACAGCTTACCCTGTGGTGGAATGTTCTTTGTATGCTGTAAATAAAGCACTGTTTTGGCCTATGCACAGCACCGTAGAAGTGAGTGGAGAATCAGAGGCAGCCAGGTAGGAGAAGAAGAGTGGAGGTAAGCCAGTCTCTATCCATCCCCCGAAGAAGCATGTAGGAATCCAGGTGAGCCACGGGCTGTGGGCCACGTGGTGGAAAGATAAATAGAAATGGGTTGATTTAAGATGAAAGAGCTAGCTAGTAATGTGCTTGAGACATGGGCCAAACAGTGTAAAGGATATAAGCGTGTGATTCATTTCTTTGGGGGACAAAAGCCGCGTATCGGGTCAAAACCTCCGCAGTCGCACACGCCAGGTCACAAACCTCCTGGACCCAAAACGGGTGCCTGGGAAAAACTTTCTACAACATTACCCCACAGCATTGTGTCTTCCCAAAAATATCTGCTAATTTTGCTCCCAGCATTTACTTAATAAAGAAAAATGTCAGGTTTTCCTTGCCCTGTGGCAAGCCATCCCGTAGCTCAGCAATGGAAGGATAACATGCTGGCTGTGAGCATGTTCCTGTTTGCAAATAAGCAGTTTAGTTCTGTCTCATCCTTCATGGCAAACTGTCATGAATGTTCACAGGACTTTTTAGCTCAGTGTTTAGTTCAATTCTACATCTGGCAAAGTCCTGTACAGGTCATTGACATACCTGCTCCCAAGAATCTGAGCCTCATAATACTTCAATCTGACACAAAGTACTTTTTTGCGTGTTGTTACCTCTTTGCCTTTGACAAGCTGAAAATTTAAAAGGATAATTAACTCTCTACTAAGGTTATATTTAGGGGGCAAAACTGCATGAGACATAATTAAACATTTTTTTTCTGCTTCTTGGAAGTTCAAATTTAAGTGGACATTTTGTTCCTTGAAATTCTGCACTCTATGAACTTGAACACAGTTATTGAAAAGGAAAGGCACAAAATGGTGTTTGTTAGCTTTACTGGTTCTAGTTCCCTTGATTTAAATATCTAGAAAGCACTCCCTTTTCCTCTGTATTTGCATCTGGTATTCTTAGTCACCCCTCCCTTTTTTTATTTAAGTGCAAGTAAGTATTTTCTAAAGAATTTCTTCTCTCCCACCATTTTCTTTACTATTTTTCTCTACATGATGCTTGCAAAAAGTTGTCTTCAAAGAAGTAGGCTTCTATTAGATGAGCCCTCGTTCTCCTACTTACTCTAATCTTGGTGACAGCAGTTCTCACTGGTCTGCTAAGATAGCAAGGAAGATTCTATGATAGTATTTGTGCCTACCTGAACACTCACAAAACAACAGAACCACCATTCAAGAACCTAGAAAAAAGGTATTTGCAATAGCTTTTGAAAACCACGACTTAAAAGGAAAAACACTTCACATACTGAATATTGACAGCAATAATTGCACTGGGGAACATGACAAGATAATAGAACAGAACTTTGCTGTTGGAATTTTATTCAAGTCTTATAATTTAATGACATTTGATCAAACAATAAAGAGGAAAATAGAATTACCATGTGAATTTCAGGCAGAACGTTGGTGGGTCAGAAAAGAACAACTAGGAAACCAAATAACCTTCAGTTTCAGAGAACTTTCCCAGACCCTGGTATCACTTGAGATATTTTTCACCTTTGATAAGAATCTACTTCTGTGATATAACAGAAATATCAACATGTAAAGTAGTAACTTGAAGTACTGTGTGTAGTATTATTATCAGACAACATTGCATGTTATGATGCCTGGTCATATGAAATTACTTCAGGGGCTGGCTAGATGGTGCATCAGTTAAGAGCATTTACTCTCTTGCAGAAGACAGAGGTTCAGTTCCAAGTACTCTCTTGGTGGCTCACAACAGTCTATCAATCCAGTTCCAGAGCACCCAACACCCTCTTCTGACCTCTGTAGGTCCCTACACACTTGAAATGCACATCTTTACACTCAGGCACACACATAAACACATAAAATAAAAATATATTAAAATTATTTTAAACAAAATTTAAAACAAATATTGAGACATTTTAAATAATATAAGATAAAATTGAGGGGAAGGGGCCACCCATTTCCTGTTGTTTCCTCTATCTTTCCACTTCTTCTCCTTCATACATGTCTGATTTGCATGCAAAGCTGACAAGGACACAGGACAGATTTAGTGAGGACTTGAATGTAGACATGGTGTCCATGATGGTAGTCTTGGTGAGGCTTGTGATTAATGATTACATGTAACATTATTTTTTTCTTGCTCTCCCTCTGACTCACTCTCTTTCTTTCCTCTCTAAAGTACTGGATATTAAAGCTAAGGAAGGGATTACAGGTCTGTACTGTACTGCCAGGCCTAATTTGTTTATCTTATTTTCTACAGCAGAGTAGAATTTCACTGTATGGAGGAGTGCAGACTCCTTGCAGAGAATTCAATATCACTGGAGCAGAGCAGAGTTCTTAGGCTCTGCTCTCAAGCCAGTGAGTACAGCTGGGTTCCTTCTTAATCACATCTTGTATTGTGTCTACAAGTTCCGGATCCTGCTATGCTAGCATTCCTTTCTCTGAAAAATCTCTCCACTCATGAGGCTTCTACTTACTTTATTCCTTATGTGAGCAAATGAGTTATTTGATTGAAATGTGAAAATATAGCCTGACAGAGAAAAGTATATAAGCTTGTTTAAAGAGAATGTTTTTAACTGGAAACAGAAGGAACAGAGACAGAGTGCCCATTCCTTTATAGAGGCAAAAATATGTCTATCATAAAGTTTACAGCTTACAGTGAACTTTAAGTCAAACAACAAATCAAAATTTTTAACTTAGCTCCATACAGCAGTGACATAAATACAGCATTTTAAAATGTTTGATTTTTATACTTATTCTTTAAAAATTAGTTTTATTCATTGAGAATTTCATACAATGGATTTTTTTAACATACTCATTGAATACAATGTATGTTGAGCTGACGCTATTTCCTTCAACTCCTCATCTTATCCTCTGCAACTTCGCATTTCTCTTCAACAAGCTTTGAGTTTCTTCTCACTTCCTTCCCAAGGAGTCCAGTTTGTGTTGCAAAGCTAATCTTGGGACTGAGGATTCTGTTACTGTGTGTTCAACCTACAAGAAGATATACATCATCAGAGAAAACTGACTTTCCCTCTCTTAGTAGCTATAAAAGGATAATAGTCCTCAGCTAGTTGTAGATTACATGTTGATTTCTCCACCTCTTTGCTCAGATTTGGTTCCAGTGGTGCTATACATAAGTCTTGTGCATGCTCACACAATTACTGTAAGGTCATATGTAAAATTCCCATGTTGTGCCTGAGAAAGTTTTTGTGAAGCTACTCACCACCGACTCTTAATTTTTCTTTCCTTTCTTCTGCAATGATCACTTGACTATTGGGGTGATAGGCATGATATAAATATCCAATGTAGGGCTGAACACTCTCCAATCTTCAACTCACTGTACATTGATCAGTTGTGAGTCTGTGTTAATTGTCATCTATTGCAGGAAAAAGCATCTCTGATGAGGGTTGATAGATACTATGATCTATATACATAACAACAAGATTGATTTGTATGCCCCTTCCTATGCTAAACTATAACAGGCATTTCTTGCTCCTCTGCAGCTCAATTAGGACTCTGATGTGAAGCAAGCATAGTTTCTAGTTTTCTTTTTATAATATTGTGCTTTTTTAGCCAGGGTTAAACAATGGTAAGAAATGTGTGCTAAGTAATCAGCTTGTGTGATGGTGGCATTCTGGCTCAACAGGTCAAACCTTCAGTCAAAGCCTGTTTAAAGTATTCTATGTCTTAATTTTATTTTATTTTAAATTATTAAACAATGCATGCTTTCATTTAAAGGAGCATGGTTTGATGTTTTGATATATGTTTACAAAGTGGGGTAATTAGATCAATTTAATCAACAAATTTATGACCTGCTGTTTTTATCTTTAACTTTTTGCAGGAGAAAAAGTTAGTTTTATTCATTGAGAATTTCGTACAATGGATTTTTGACCTTTCACCAGACAGGTCTGATGTGACGGATGTGTGAAGTCAGTGCAACAAAAAAAACTGTGACAACCTTTTCAAACAAGTGACTCAGGATAGCCTGGGCCATTTTTATTTATACAATTTCAATGGTTTGCATGCAATAAAATTTGTTTCCATAAGTTTCTTAAAGTAGTTATAATAATTACTAGTTTGTCTCTTTGCTTCTTTCCCCTTATATCCAGTGGGGAACAGTTTTTTTTTGTTTCTAGTGGTTAATATTTACATCTGGTAGAACTTGGATTCTCACCATCAACTTATCAGCTCAAACTAGATCAACTCATTCTACATTCTGTCCTACCCTGTCTCCCCAGTAGGTAAATGGATAATATTGCTAATGACTTTTGAAAATGTTTTATTGTTATTTTCCCTTCTTTCTTCCCCCTTTCTTGTTGACTTTCCTTCTTTCTCCCACTTACTATCAACCCATCATCATCTTTTACCCTCTTCAAATTACTTTTACACTGATATTTTATTTTTTATTTCTCACTCATTTTGGTCTTTTTTTTTTTTTTTTACTTTTCTGTTTTTTGTCATTACTCCAGATAACATACCTACATATGAAGATTTGAAATTAGAATCCACAAGTAAGAGAGCACATGCAACATTTATTTTCCTGGTTAGTTCAGCCAAGGTGATATTTTCTAGTTCCATCCATTTGCCTATGTGTTTCCTTTTTCTTTACAGCTGAATACTCATGGTGTATATTTGCTTCATTTATGAAGGGTTTTTTTCTCTATCTGTTATTGGTTAACTTGTAAATTCTTAAAATTGTGACTGGGCTAAGATAAAGTCTCAATGTTGTTTTGATTTGCATTTGCCAGGGATAATGGAACACTTTTGAGGCATTTCCTAGCCATTTTTTAAAATCCTTTGAGAATTCTCTATTCAGTTCCATAGTCAAATTTTTCAATGGGTCTTTAACATCTTATTATGTTTGCATAGTTCTATTTGTATTCTGGATATTAATCCTCTGTCAGATGAAGCACTCTCACATCACTCAGTTGATTGTTGCTTTAGCTGTGCTGAAGTGTTTTAGTTTTATGAATTCCCACTCATGCTAGCTTTAATTCTTGGCTAAATGGAGTCCTTTTCAGGAAGTCTTTTTCTATACCTCTAGCATGAGGGCACTACCTATGTTTTCTTCAGTAATTTTCAGCATTTTAGGCTTCACATTTAGGTCTTTGATTCACTAGAGTTAGTTTTTGTGCAAGGCAATAGATATAGATCTAATAAGTTTCTACATGTGGAGCCTATGGTTGTCCAGTTTTCTCTGAACTATTTGATGAAAATGATTTCACTTATTTTTTTTAGTGGGGAACTCAATACAGAATTTCTCTGTGTAACAGCTATACTGTCCTGTAACTAGCTCTGTAGACCAGGCTAGCCTTGAACTTAGAGAGATCTGCCTGTTTCTGCCTCCCAACTATTGGGAATAAAAGCCTGTGCCACTACCGCCTAGCTGAAAATGCATTGATTTCTTAAGTGTGTGTTTCTGGAGTCCTTGCTAGGAATAAGATGTTGTAGCTACATGTACTCATGTTTAGATCTTGTGTTTTATATTCCAATGGTCTATGTTGTAGTAGGATTATGCTAGTAATGTTGTAAATATTTGTACCGCCTATGGGTTTAATAAAAAAGCTGATTGGTCAAAGGCAAACAGGAAGTATGGGTGGAGCTACCAGGCTAAGAAAACTCAGGAACATCTCAGAGCAGAGACAGACACTAGACACAGATGCCAGAGTCACCAGAGCTGCCAGGAGATGCAGAGGAAATGCTGCTCTGAGAAAATGTACCAAACTGCATGGATAAACAAGATGGGTTGAATTAAGATGAAAGAGCTAGCAAATTTTTATAATTTTTATACAAGTTTTATAATTTTGGTATTCCTGGACTTTGAATGGTGCTGTAAGGGAAAAATGCTTTCTGATTTATTCCCACATGGGAAACTTACCAATTTCATTCCACTTGTAGAATCAGCTACTGACTCTTGATGTAAACAATCCCACTGGAGAGTCCTTATCCGTTTCCCAACTGCTATTTTTGTTTGTTTGTTTGTTTATTAATTCTTATTAGCATTCTTTCTCGCTATTCGTGATGATTGTAACTCAGGCAGCTTTTTAGCAACTCTTAATGCTTTTTCCTTATGTTTTCTGTCAAAACCTTGCAGATTAGAAACCTAATGGAAATGGTTGAATTTAAGTCTGAGTTATAGAAGAATTTCCGCCTTCATGATGACATGGAGTCTTCATCTCTTTACAAATCATGCATTGCCCTTTTTCTTAGGCTTGCCCTGTTTCTCTGAGAGTAAAGTTTTACATTTTTGTTATAGACCTTGTTCTATATACATCAAATTTGTTATAATTAAAATCATATTTACTTGTTTATAGCTACTTTAGAGTAAATGGAAGCTGAAATAACAATGTAAAGACAAACCATCTACCCACTTCTGTAACAGTGATATATTTTCATATTTAGAGCATCACTCAGCCAACCAGAAAAGTGATTCACTCTAATTACTATAGTCAGGGTCTGAAAGACGAGTCAGTAAATAAAGGCACTTTCCACCATGTCCCAGAACTGATTTGGTGGAAGGAGAAAACCAACTCCTGTACGTTGTCTCAACTTCAACCTTGAATCTGTAACACACACCACTATTAAATAAATCAATGTTTTAAAATACATAGATACATTTTACCGGATTCTTGTATACTCACTTCAAATATATGTATATTTATCTCTGCAACTGAGTGGGACATAGAACCAGAGAAGCATCACATTAGTGAAGATGCAGAACCATCCTGTGGTCACCAAGATCTTGTGCAAACTACAGCACTGTTCTACTTACTAACTTAACTGATCTCATGAACCACTATTCTGTTGTCACATGATTCTATCATAATATGACTGTTAAAGGCATATGGTTATCTTTGTATTTTTCCCATTCACCCTAATTTTACTATCTCATGTTGCATCTATACTCTTTGCACATTGATACCTTACCTTTATCCCATAGTATTTCAAATCAAGTATGTAGAGGTTTTTTTTTTTTTTTTTTTTTTTTTTTTTTTTTTTTTTTTTTTTTTTTTTTTTTTTTTTTTTTTTTTTTTTTTTTTTTTTTTTTTTTTTTTTTTTTTTTTTTTTTTAATCATTTACCCATTGCAGCACAAATCTGTTATTTTCATTTTGGAGCTATTGGTAATAAAGTCACTATTAGCAGTCATAGACAGGGTTTTTGTGAACAAATGTTTCACCACCGAGGAAGAATTTAGCCGGAAGTGCCATTGTTTTGTCCCATAGTAGTTACAGATACAATTTTACAAGAATGCTCGTGCCCATTTGGGGAGCTATTTCCCATTTAATACTGCAGCCAGCAAGAAATGAGAACCTCACTGCTTCTATATTCCATTCCAATGCTTGTTATTTTCAGTACTTGCTTCTATTTCAACCATACTGATGTCTAATATGAGTTTGCCTTGTATTTCTCTATTGACAATATACCAAGAAACAGAGCAGACAGACATACAGAGAAAACAGAGAAAGATTCACCATGTACTAAGGACGGTTGCTATCTAAAAATTCACCTGTTTTTTCAGATTCTTCAATTTATTGAAACAAATTTATAATGTATGCCTTATGATTTTCTGGAATTTCATTCATATCTGTTATAATGTTTGCCTTTCAATTTCTAGTTTTATTGAAGTAGGTCTTCCCTTTTTTGTTTAATTTTGCCAATCATGTTTTATCTTTAAAAAATTAAATTTAAAAAAATAATCATATAGTGTGTGAAATATATTGTGTGTGCTATTTATAGCTCATACTATTTCACACAAGGGTGATTATAACATGTGTGCAGAAGACATAAGTTGACAATAGTGTATCCTTCAACTATTTCTCGTCTTTATCTTTGAGAAAGTTGTAAATGGATAATTTACATTAGTTTCTGGTATCCCTTCCTTCTGCCTATATCTCTGTGCCCCATCCCCACTCCTCAAATTGATGGCCTCTTACTCTTTACTCATTTACTCATTATTGTTACACACAATCATATATTTATAAATATAACTTGGTGAGTTCACTTAGTGTTACTCAGATGAATATATGCTTCTGGCTGGTTGCTTGCAATTTTATAACCTATCAAGAGGCTTGTCTCTGGAGAATATTGATTAGCCCTCTCTCAGCAATCACTAATGGCTTAGAGTTCTTCATCTAGTGGTACAGCCTTGTGAGATTTATTCTATGCATGTTGATATGTCAATTAATGTTGTTATTTTTCATGACTTGTTTAGGCAACAATTTCGTTAAAATTTCATGGATGCAGTTTCCTGTCACATATGGAAGACTTTATCTTGCAACAGACATCCTGGTCTTCTAGCTCTTATAATTCTTCAGCACCTTCTTTTGTAATGTTCCTTGTGCTTTACATATGGAGGTTGTGTTATGGATACATCAGTTGTGTCTGGGCACCTCAAAGTCAGTGGTTCTTTGCATTTTGACCACTTGTGCCTTTCTATAATGATCTCTGATTGTTGCAGAAACATGATTTTTTTTATGAGTGAATGAGAAGTAAGAATAAGTATTTTTTAATGCAATTAGAAATTATATTGGTTTAAGCAAATGGCAGTCCTAGATACTATTCAGTTCATGACCTCACCAGACAGAGATGATGCAGTAGGATTATTATTCCAGATACAAACATCATTCCATTTAATTAGCTTTAAGTCAAATTAGTTTGTTGTTGGTAATTCACAAAATATAGGTGCCATTATTTCACCTTTCAAGATACCTTGTTATCCTAGCCATTGTTATTTGTAGGCATTACAGCTGGGTGGAACTCCTGTATTTTTCTCCATTGAAACCTTGTATAACTCTTTGTGGAACTATTGGAGTTAGTTCTCACCTGTGGACAGAGGACATAGAGAAATTCAGCAGAAATTTATCCTTAAACCTTTTTCCTGAAGATTAGTTCTCATGATGCCTGAAGAAGCTATGCAAGATTTAGGGGGAGAAAAGCTGAATTTTGTTACATTATTTTATTTTATTTTGAAACAGGGTCTCTCACTGAATCCGAAAGTCATTTATTTGTCTAGACTATAGGATTAATGAGGTCCAATAACCTACCTATCTTGACCCCTTAATGATATGGTTACAGATGAACACTACAATATCTAACCTTCACATTGATGCTAGGGTCTTCCTGATAGAATAGCTAGCAAGCTCTCTACAAACTATGCCATCCCATTAGCAAAGAGTATATATTCTTAATAAGAAGTAATTAAGAGGGCTCAGAGTGTAGCTTGGTACTCACCAAACATGGAAATGTCCTTGGACTTTATTCCTACCACCTCAAGATAATCAATAAAATAATTTATATTATTATGATTGTGATTGTAAAGTAAACTTCAATTTTCTCAATCCCAAGGTTCTCATAGGATAAACTTGCTCCTTAAGTAGAAAAATCAAAAAAAAAAAAAAGTCAGGTAATTGGATTCAGAAATTTTGTTAGATGACATCAAACTATCTTTAACTCCATGAGGGACAAAGTAGTACAGCTTGAATCACAACATTTGCTCTTTTATTCTAATTTAGGAACATGCATTCTCTAATACTGTCTAGATCTGTAAATCTTATGCCTCAGCTCACTCAATGATTTTTAAATTAAGAATGCATAGATACTTGAGAAGTAGGACATACTTTAGATAGCATATTATAAAAAAATCCACTCACAGTAGAATTTAAAAATATAGGAATGAGTGTTGCTGGAATATACACAGAAAAGCAAAACAGTATATGCCAGTTTAGTGCAGGTGAAATTTATTATCACAAAGATAAATTCTGCAAGTCTCTAACCATATAAGGAACAGCCTAATGTTTAATAATGTATAGTCCACAATGCTTACTTCTGCTCTGTGATGTGCAGGGAAGCAAGTACTTTCTACCTCAAGGATCCAAAGGGTTTTTGTTGTTGTTGTTGTTGTTGTTTTGTTTTGTTTTGTCTTTTAAGCTTCTCTGAACAGGTACATAATGAGGAAGAACTGAGAGTAAGCACTCATTATGTGTTACCAAGGGGGAGGGGGGAAGGATTGTCAGTTTAAGAACTGATCATATATAACAGATGGGTAAACAGTAAGGACTGTGTGTAGGTAATCATTAGATCTAAATGATAATGAAGATGGACTGTATGCTGGAACTCCTCAGGTCCCTGAGCTGATGAAGAAGAAAGGACTATGCATAAGCACCAGTCACATCTATCGCACAGCACTGTCATTCACATCTTTTGGCTATGCATTTGTTACAGAGAAGTGCCTGACTACAGAGGTTGGGAAATGCAGTCTACTCAGAAAGTACAGAGAGGTTGAGTATTTACCTCTGCATTCTGTGCCACTAGGATGACATAAAAGGGATGAGAACTGGACCAAAGCAAGGGGTTCAGGTGGTCTTATCTGGATAGTAGAGTAGACAACTAGCAGACTGGACTCTAAAAGGTTGGGATTTGCTGAAAGACATACAAGAGCAGTGCCATTGTGTTGTGCTTCACAGAGGAACCAGTGCTATTGGGAAGATGTTTAAGCACTCCTGCTTTTTACATTTCTGTCTTCACCACAGCCCAGAAACAGTGAGTCCAGAAGATTGTTTCCTCCTTTAAATAGTTGTTACCAGCTATTTTGTAACATTGGTAACAAAATACATCATAAGCTTTTTCTCCTATTTTCTCTCTGCATGTTTTCTTTGTCCTTTGTAGTCTCCTGTGTATTATCCTATAGTCATCTTTTCCTGAATCTTAACTGGCTATGTAATTAATATCTCCGTTGACACATTTATTTTCTTCCCTGCCACCAGATATAATTTCCACAAGTCCATACATCTTCTCTGTTTTATATGTCATGTGTATCCTCTCAATGAATTATTATTAAATGAACAAATAAAATAATTCTCTATGTTTAAGAGCTGGTATATACTATATTATGGTAATCTGTATGAAAGCAGAAATCTACAAATGTGATTCCAGCTCTTAAGAAATATAATTTATGCTTTGATTTATAGCTATAATTAAATGTTTTTTTTATTTAGTTGAGTAACCTGTCTTCATTCCACTCTAATACAACAAGCAAAGCATTTAGTCAGTTGAAAACCACATCTCAAAAGGTGCTATTATCAAGAAAATATAGTAACTACTGTAGTTTAAAAAAAATGTGGGAAAAAATAAACAGCGGTCCTTATTTATTTTAGAGTTAAATCAATAACAATCAATCATGCCAACACTCATTCTACAAACTCAAACCTTATAAACATTAACAGCATTATAATTCATATTAGTAACTCTATCACTTTTAACAAATAGAAGTAGGTATTTTACATAACAAGCAGTGATCTGAAAATACACCACTGGTGGCATAGTTTAGATCTGTGTTTTTAGATCCTATTGTATATCTAATTAAAGAACTGAATGAAATGTATAGATTTGTAGACATAGACATTTCATTCAGTCTGAAACTAGTCACATCCACTGCATTTGAGTGACACACAATAAACTTATGAAATCACTTCTTTAAGATATTTTGGCAGCTAAAATAACTTGTTTTTCACATATTATGAAATACTTAGAATAAATCTTAGAATATGACATTCTTCACATGGATAGTAGTTATTTTATCAGCTAAGGTGACTAGACTCTTGATGCACTTTAATCGGTTGCTGGGGAGTCCCCTGGACAAACTTGAGCACTACCATTCACACAAACACAATATGCAGCACAAGTCCCTCTGTTCCCTCCAGATTTCCCCTCCCAGCCAAGTCTCCACCACACAGCCATTTGTAGTCAATGAATCCAGGCTCCATTTCCCACCAATTCCATACATTTTTGGTGTTTGTTTTATTGTTTCCAAATATATTTTGTAAATGATCTAGTCATAGACTGTATTTCTAAACTTTGTATGTGTGTTTGTGAAGATGTAAATCCAAATGTTTGGACATCTGCATAATGTTTATTCACCTTCTCTGGAAACCAGTAAGAAACAATCCAAGATGATTCTTAAAATCTTGACAAAATTTCTTACTCTGTGTTTGGTGAAAATAGCATGTGGTCCTATTTGAGTGCTTGTGTGTTTTTAATTTAGGTCAGAGTCAGAAAACTGCCTCAGTAAGGAGTTTTGGGAACCAAACAGGTAAACCAAATGCAATGTGGAATTTTAAAAAGTTATGTTGTGGGTTACTAATACCAGTGTGGTCCGTTTTATATCAAAAGGACTATTCATCAAAGTGAGAGCCATTAAGGTGTTGATTAGATGATATACAACTGATTTTGGGTTTGGTCAATGATTTATGTGAACATTTCAGTTTCTTAGTCACCTCACTGGTAACATTTACACAGTCTACATAACTATTTTCTTAAAAATAAAGCCTGACATTTCCTAAATATGAGAGAACACTAAAAAATTGAAAAGTCATTTTCTCTAAAATTATACATGATTTCACAAAAATCTCAATGTGGTCTTTAAATACCTTGTTCATGAAGACCATCATTAAGATCAGCTGACCTAATTAAAAACCTAACAGATTTTAAATATTAAGTAACTATTTCAAATTTTAAAAATGTAAATTGCCAGATTTCTCATTTTGACATAAATATCAAATGACTTTTTTAATAACTAAAGCCTTTGAAACCTGGCAGGACAGACATTGCTTGTCTAGCATGCAGAAGATACTAGGTTCAATCTTCTTTATCAAAAAATTATTTGTCAAGTATATGAAGGGTGTTAAAACTAGATATTTAAATAATTTGAATGAGAACAAGAAGGCACAGAAGAATATGGAAAACAAAAAAGGAAAAAATAATCTAATGATTTTATAATCTCAAAAATCAAAGAAAAAATTTAAAAGTAAATGAAAATTGAAAAAAGTAACTAGCCTTCTAGAGTCACAACACACACTTGTATTTGAAAACATGATTTATAATTTTAGCATAAGTATTTGATATGCAGAACAAGATAACATTTCAATTTTCTAATGATATTTCTTCATGGAATAGGAAATTCAAATGTACATTTCTAGTACTGTGGTTTTAAAAACGATTTAGATCAATATAAAAATATTTCAGCAGGAACCTAAAAAAAACTAACAGAGCCTAACATTCAGATAAATTATATCCATTATATCTCATACTATTTTATTAAAAACTGAAGATAATTTGAATTTCTTAATTTTCTTTTCTTTATACATTATTGGTAGCAAACAATTCACAAAAACTTTCTCATACCTGGTGTGTAGCAATTACTCAATCACACTCCTGTAGGAAGCTCCCTACAATTTATTGTACTAACATTATACTTAAAGTCTAGCACCAGAACCATCCCTTCATTTTTAACACTTTTTTGCTGTGGGACTAAGCCCTTATATACTCTAAATATTTGTCACTTGTCTTGGTTTAATAAAATGATGATTGGTCAAGTAGCTAGACAGTAAGCATAGGTAAAGTAGCTGGACAGGAAGTATAGATGGGGCAACCAGACTAGGAAGTGGAAGAGCAGAGCAGCAGATACCAGTGAGAGACAGAGGAATCTGAATGAGAATGCTGAACTGAACAAAAGGTACCAAGCCATGTAGCTACATAAAAATAAAAATATGGGCTAACTTAAAGTATAAGAGTTTTCAAGTAATAAGCCTGAGGCATAGACCAATCAGCTGGTAATTAATATAAGTCTCTGTGTGTTAATTTGGGGCTGAATGGCTGTAGGAATGGCTTATCCAGACAGAGAAACCTATGACTACATTTCTTTATGTGATGCTATTTGTATAATGGCTAACTCATTATTAGGTATATGTCCCTAGAGTTCAGCCTTGAGTGACTTTTCCAAAAATTTAAATAAATATTTTTATGGTTTATCCTTCCTTAATAAATAGCCTATCATGTAATAATTACAGAAAATCATGACAAGATAAATTGTGGAACCACATCTACATAGGCATATATAGATAGATGCATTATATTGGCACAAAAAACATTAGGTACCTAAATGTGATAACTATTATTAGTCTATAAAAGAAACTAACACAATATCTTTTAAATAAAATTGTATCTATGGTGGGGAAGAGAGAGTGACTAGAAGGGGTGGGGGGGAAGGGAGTTTGAACAAGGGTATACATGAGTAAAAAATATGACTTTATTCATAATAAAAAGTATAATTCTATCTTATTCTTAAAACAAGAGTCAGGCTATTTCTATTCTTAGTTTAATAGAATTCATTGTAGCCAAGTATTGTGTCAAATGATTCAGAACTTATATGAGAAAAGATGGTTTTTCAGAACTCATGTCAATATGCCTGTATCAAGGTCATGACTATAACAAGGGCAATGCAAAGTTAGGTTTTCAAAGACAGTGTTTCACCAACCTGATCTCCAGACATTCTATTTTCTTCATCTCCTATTTGTCCTTAAATACACTATTCACTTCCTGACTCTGGTGACTAGAATGGTGTGAGGTGGAATGGATCTCTGTACACCTCAGACAGTGAATGGAATCTCATAGACTATATGGAAATGAATAGAAAACATTTACCAACTAGATAATAGCTATATTACTAAGACCGACTCTTTCTCATCATGTATATGTAAGATCTACACAACAATGAGACAATAAAAGCATGCCATTCACCAGCCAAAGCTTGGATATGTAATTCTGAAGCAATGGTCTTTCTCCTGCTTACCCAAACAGCCCCATTTTTTTCACTCTACTTTGTGCATCCAGTATCCTACTATGTGGCTTTCAGTGAAAGCAAGTTATTCTGATATTAACAAGGGGAACTAAGTCAATTCATTTTAATTCTAGTTCTAGTTCTAACAAGGCAAACAAAGTTATTTAGTGTGAGCTAAGCTGCATTAAGTTAAAATGCTAAAAATTATCTGGGCACAAAACTAAACTATTTTCTCTGATCATGTTAGGCATGGCTTTCACATACTCTGCAAGCTTTTATGGGATGTGTATTGCAGTCTTTCTGCATGCTGTTTTTCTCAGAAATATGCTTATTATAAATGTTGACCTGATCAAAACAGAAAAATATTGACTCTTGATGGCTTGCTGATAGACCTTTCAGTTTTAAGTTTCAACATTTAAACACAGTGTATACAGCAAGGGAAGGTTCTTTCCACTGAATGTAGAACACTCTGGAAGCATGAGAAATTAGAAAACTGTTCATAGTCTTCTTCTGCCTAGATTCTCAATACTCTGGCCAGTATTATAGATGCACAGACCTTTGCCTCTAAGACTAAACAGAAAATGGATATTAGCTTTGGTAATAGATCACTTAGGAGTGCTTGCTGTTCTTGCAGAGGACCTGCCTTTGGACCGCAGTACTCATGTCAGGAGCCTCATACCTGTCTGTAACTCCATCCATCTTCAGGAGATGTGACACTCGCTTCTGACTCTACAGGTACCTGTGCCCATGCATGTATATGTGTGCATGCATGTGTGCATGTGGTGTGTGTGTATGTGTGTGTGTGCACGTGCGTGTGAATGTACACATACATAAATACAGGCCCACATATAAATAAAAATATGATGCATACATTTCTTAAAAATATATTTTCTTTAAATTTCTGAAGTAAGGAGACATTGGGGTTGATCATCAGGCAAATGTACCTTTTCTCAAACATGACAACAGGAATTAACTTCTGGACCCATATGGTAGAGAGAACAACTTCCATAATTGTTCTCAGATCTTAATACATATGTGCCTATAACAAATCATGCTACAGCCTTCTCCCACAACAGGGGTAGTAAAAACAAATAAATACATGGGAGGAAGAAATAATTAAAGAAGTTACTGTGGTTTTGCTAATTTCCTTTCTGTTTTAACTCATACATAGTCTTAAAATTTTGCTACTGAAAAAATATGCTAATAGGATATCAAGGTTTATCATTTTAAATTTCTATACATGACATTGAAAAGAAGTTTAAAATGATTATTTCTCATAGTGTGTCGGGGATGCTCACAATAATTTTCTTAAACTTTTTAGGGAATACTCAACATAATAAAGAATCGAAGCATACACGAAGAACTCACTAACTTTGCTGTGCCAAATGCCATGGGAAAACATCACTTGTTCCCAGATAATAAAGCTTGACATACTAAAAGCCTAGAAAAAATGAAAAGTATAAAGAAGACACTCATTTGTAAAACAAATGAAGAATAGCAGCTGAAACAATGAAATTACATTAGAAGCCATTGGGAAAAAAATCAAGCTATTATTGTGGACCCAGCAGTAGTTTGCAATAATTAGATTCAAAATATATTTATAGAGATACTGAGCATTAAACAGACCATGATGATATATAAAGACAATATTTACTATAGTGCTACTTTTTTGGAAAATAAATTTCCAGTACCAGAAGAGCATCAGAAACTACATATTTAAGCAACAATCACCTTTTTTTACACCAAGCTATTTTTTTTTCACAAGATCCAATTTGAACTAACCTGCTGTTTGAAGCTGTGTTTGAACTCTCATACCACCATAGGAAACACGCTCCAAAAAGACATTTCATGCACCAGGGATAGACACTTTTCTCACTACCAGAGAGAGGCCCCTTAAACAGACCATGTGTTTCCAACATGCTGACGGTCAGGTTCCACAGCAGTCAGTCTAGGGTTCAAGTTCCCAGGAGTTTGGTTCAGTTGTCTCTGTATATTTCCCCATCATGATCTTGCACCCCCTCCCCATATATTCCCTCCTCCTTCTTTCCCATTGGCCTCCCAGAACTTGGTCTGGTGCTTGGCTGTGGATCTCTGCATCTTTTTCCATTAATTAGTGGATAAAATCTCTGTGAGACAGGATATTTACCAATCTGATTACTGGAGTTGGCCAGCTCAGGCACCCTCTTCAGGATTAGTAGTAGTCTAAGCTGGGTTCATCTTCAAGGATTCCTGGGAATTTTCATGGTAGCAGGTTACTCCCTGACCCCACAACGTCTCTTTCTATCAAAATATTTTTCATTGATCTCCCACTCATTCCCTGTTCCAGGTCACCCCTCCTATTCCTTTGTGTTCACATTCGCCGATCCCCAACTGTCTGCCCCAGGCACCCATTTTTCTCAGAAGATCTCATCTATTTTCTCTGTCCCAGAGTGATCCATGCATCTCTTTTAGGGTCCTCATTGTCAGCTAGCTTCTCTAAAGCTGTGAGTTGTAGTCTGGTTATCCTTTGCTAAACATCTAATATCTACTTATGAGTGAATACATATCATGTTTTTCTTTCTGAATCTGAGTTACCTCACTCACCTTCAAACCTCTTTGACATTCACCCAAATCATGTCTTCCTTCATTAATAGGGAATAATTTCCAAGGGATTGCTGTGATGTGTTTGGACAGGAAGTGAATGGACAGGGTTGCTAAGAAGACTGGCCCTGCATTTTTTTTTATTAGCTTAACTATGTAATTCCTTCTCTCCTTCATTTGTCTCTTCCTTCTTCCCTCTTTCTTTGCTTCCTAGGTCAGTTTCCTACAGTTTTATTTAGTTTGCTAGCTTCTCAGTGTATTTGAAATCCACAAAGGTATATTCAGCAGAGTTTGAGAATGAGCTCCAGGTTTGTATGACAGCACCTGGCTGTGCTGCCTTGGGTCCAAGCCATCTTTAGCATCTTTCACTGTTGCATGTAGATTGGGAAGTGATTTATTCAGCATACAAATGAGTCACATAAAACCTGCAGCAAAGAACGTGATCAGATCTTAGTTCTATACTAAGGCATTAAGGATAAAAATTCTTAATAAATAAATCTAGATTATTTTTTGATGAATGCAATCTTCTTAAACTAATAACCAGAGAAGAGCTATGATTATTACATGTCTAAAATTCTAAAATAGCAAAATATAATTAAAGTTCAAACTGTTGAACAAATAAACCTGTTAAATACATAATATTATCAGGCAAAATAGCTATGTGTTTATCACTGTGCTGCTGTAATTACATTTACTGAAACTCTTCATGCATATATTCATATCTTGCTAACATTATGGAGGCTAAAACATAAATTGCAAAAACTGAGCATGGTTTCAATGAGAAAGAATATGCTAAAAGTGCTTGTTATTAAAAAGTAAGTCTTATATTCAATGTTAACTACTAATTGCTTCACTGAATCTTCTAACTCTGTGTGTACTGATCTCAAATGAGTGATGATTATGTAGCACCATTTCGTATAGCATAGAAAGTCTCTGACACTATCTGGAGGTCTCTTGGAAAAATAACAAAAAAAGAGAGAGAAGAAAATGTTCATTTGAGCTGGAAAAAAGAAAATGCCAGAAAGTGAATGAACCTAGATTGCTACTCCTGTGCAAAGAAAAGTCAAATATTTTTATGTATTTTCACACTAATTTTTAAAAATCATAATGAATTAGTAATTCAATCAATGTAGGGTCATGGAAGTCTGTTGGTTATTAGGAGTCAGAAGAGTTCAGAAAATTAATTTCCTTGGTTTGAAACTGTATCCAAAGCACAAGTCAGAGCAACTTGAAATAATTTCTGAAGTCTTGACAAAGATTACATAGAAAATGGAAAAGAAAAGCATACAAGGTTACTTCGTTACTCCAATTAAAAAAGAAAAAGATGGGTGTGGTGGGATAGGAAAAAAAGAAAGAAAATTCAGTCCTGCTGTGAAATAGAATTCCTGCAAAGAAGCCATGTCTCCAGAGACTGAGTGTTTTGACTGTAGTACTACGCAGAGGTTGGAGTGTTCCAGGTCCAGAGACTGGTTACCTCCTCTTAGGTTAGTTCTAGCCCTCTGGATCAGCCACTCCTTGTCCAGTTCTGTGTCTAAACTAACAGATAAAAATTCTTTTGGAATCTATTAATTTAGGAGATCACTAGCTTCTACTAACTCAAAAGGTAAGTACATTATCAGATAGCATTTTGGGCCTAGAAAAATGTTTCCCCAATCTGACTGTGACCACCTATTTATGTACCCACCAATGATTACTAAATTTGTCTCAACTAATGACTTTCTTTGTCCTGTAAAACCATAAAACTTCATGAAACTACTTATACATTAAAACATTTTGGTATAACCTGAATTTGGAGTAACCTAAATCTGTGTTCTGGAGACATGATCACTCAAAAAACGACTCCAGGATAAACCTCTCATTCCCTATAAGATAAAAGCTATGGTGTTTGAATCTATCCTATGTAGACAGAACATCTTTATTGTTTATTTAATAAAATACTGCTAATAATATAGAGAAAGTTAAGATTAGAAAAATTTAATAATAGTTACACACCTTCATAAATAACAAGGGGAACAATTAATGTGCTTCCTCTTGTAAACCTCCTACTAATAATTAGTTTATTTTATTTTGACATTCATTAATTTTCATGGCATAGTTTTTAATCATTAAAATATCTGAACAAATATTTGGGCCAGATAATTTGGCATTGTTCACAAAAAGCCACACAAACTGGGAGCCATTGTTGAAGAGATGAGGTGTTGCCAGCTTCTAAAGAGCTATGTCCACAGCTTGTTGACCTATGAAAGGATCAGTGCAGAGTCAGCAGGATTTTTAGTTACTAGATGGAAAGAGGAAGAGTATTTTGTTCTTTGAGCATAGGACGAAAACTCCCAGCCACCTATAACATGGCACCAAAGCTCTATGGCATGTGGTTTTTATCAAAAGTAGCCCAGGAAGGAAAATTATGATCCCTTAGGAAAATTCATTCCTTCTGTTGTTATAGTTAAATATGAAGCCCCCCACCCAGAGAAGCTTCACATATTGAAGCTGCCAGTAAAGACATTATTGAAAGGCAATTGAAAAATGGGTTTGTTAAACACATGAATGGACTGACTCACTGATGAGTTCTTAACTGAGTGGGCTGTAAGGATAATGAGTTAGGTCACCAGTGACATACACTGCAAGTACGTATTATGCCCAAAACTTGTTTATGTTTTAGTCTCTTCTCTCCCTTCCTCTTCCTTCTCCCATACCCAGGCCTTTGTGCCACCACACACTGTCTTCCATAAAGTTCAACCATCCCTGACCCAAAGAAATGAGGGCAAACAGCTGTGATCTGAGACTATGAGACTATAAACTAAAATAAATGTTTCTTCCTTTAAACAGTCTTCACTGGTGTATTTTGTCACAGTCTCAGATGACAAACCCACAAAACTGCTTTCATTGGACAATCTTGTGTCTCTACCATTTTTGAAATATAGACTCATGTAGGATATGGGGATAAGTTACCTGGGAGAGTGGGGTTATATCCCATCTGCTTCAACAGTATATATGTAGACAATCCCACAGTTAGAACAAGCCTTATGTCAGACCAAAATATTTAGCACTACTAACCATAAGGAGCTTCTGCTGTGATAACCTCTTTGAAATAGCCTTGCTTGGTAAATATGTGACATTGGCGACACTGGTATATTCCCAAGACTCAAAATTCTCATCCCAAAGCCACTCTGTGACACATTTCTGCAATGATATATTGGAACTACAATAGTGTGAGTAAGCCTAGGGGTATTTACTAAAATATTATGCAGACATGGGAATTGATGTAGCAGGAAACTGAAACAGACACTCTCATAGAGCCAAGCATGAGCCTTGTATGTCTCCTTTACCTTAGATATATGAGTAAAATAAACTAAAGCAAGACTTTCTTGCAGTTGCTTTAGTTTAGATTATAAACATTTTTATTTTCTGACTATGCAATTAACATCAGTTTCAACAGAGAACAGTACTCTAGTAGGCCATTGGACACAATATTAATATCATACTATGTACTTGGCAAATAGGAATTATCACCTTTTAGAAGATACATTAAAATATGAAAATGACATTATCTTTTAATTTTTATTTCTAATTAAAATTAATTAAACTCATGTCCTTTTGTTTTTCTACACAATCAAGATACCAGAAATGAGGAAGATAATAAACAATACTCCATTGACTTGCATAGAGCTTACTGTAAAATATTGCAAGTGTGATGTGTCAGACACAAGGCAGTTAGCTATCTGCAGACCCTGTTCTGGATAAATTTTGCAAATAAATTTAAAAATAATATTATCAATACTCTAGGTTTCTCTAGCACCAGATTAATATAGCATAAACATGATGTGGAAAACTGACTTTGGCATATGTACATACCTAAATTGGATAATTCAGGCACAAAATATAACTTAATGATTATTATTTTAAATTTATATTTTATAAATTTCTATTGCACAAGTTTATATATTTTTTGGTTTCTACATTTTCATATCCCAAACAAAACCTTAACTTGGAAATATTGAACAAACTATCAAGTAGGAATAATCCACAAAGATAAAGCACATTGCTTGTGCATCCTGGCCACCTGAAGGCAGAGTCTTTGAGTCTTTTTTTATAATGAGATGCTTGCTAGTAGTGTGATGGAGTAGTTTTCAATTGGCATTGACAAACATTTTCTGAGTCTACCTTCTTCCAATTGCATGCTGTCAATGTCCCCACTTGCTGTGGACAACACCATGAGCTTACGTGAAATTTTTGCAATCTTCTCTTGTTTAATATCAGTGACCTGAGCTGCAGAAAATGTTCCTTAAGCTTGCTGAGGAGGGTGATTGTTGATTTCTTTGTCTGGCACACTGTTTTCTCACTTAATAGGAAGGGATGTGGGATGAGGCATCTTTGTTTAGCCCTACAAAGGATGATTTTCCAGCCTCTTTCATGCATTCTCTTTAGAGAGACAGGTCTGGAAATCATTTCTTGCTCTATTTATGACTTTTAGTGCATTGCCAGGGCTTTTTTATTGAATGCAGCTTTCAAGTTAAAATGTGTGTTCTCACTTCTTGCTTTCCTGAAGCAAATATAACAGCTTCCATTTTTGGTCACTGAGGCAATTTCTCCTTTATGCAGGCAATCAGACTAGGGTCAGGTTCATGATCATTGTGGCAAGAGTTTGACTAATGAAAATCATAGAAATGTTCTCTTCACATGAGATGAAGTGTTTTTGTACTGGTCCTAAAACACACCAGCTGTCATTAATCTGATATACCTTTGTTTCTTGTTTTTAAGGAAATGATAATCAGTTTCACTGGTTTATCACATCTGGAAATTACAGAGGTGACTGTGTTTAATGTCACTTCTTCCCCAAAGAAGTCTATTAAGTCAGTGTCTCTTGATGTGTAGTGAGAAAAAATTAAGAAGTAACTTTTTAGTAAGGGCTTTAGGTTCTAATTAAGTCAAAACTTATAGTTGAAAGAAGTGTCTGTGAATATCAATTTCTATATTGATTTGGAGTCTATCATATAAATCTTTAATTTCTTCTTTCCTTTAGCCTGTTTCTCCTCTTGTGTTTGTCTGTCTTTAGGAAACCCCAGTTCCATTAGTCAGTAGATAATGTGGACATGTTCTCTTACCCAGAATTGTTATTTATATGTACTGTATTGCTGTTACCCCCGCAAGTGCCTCAATAAAAAGTTTCTAGTTGTTCAAGAACAAGCAGTTGTAACTGTTGCATGAAATGCAGAGACAAATTAAAAAAAATACAATCCTGCAAGAAAGGAAATTGAAGGGTAGACATGGTGAAGAATCTGATAATGAAGCATAAGCAATTCGACAGGTAAAGAAAAGCAAAGCAGAAATGGAGCTTTGGTTTCTACAGCTGTGTTTCATATTTAATTAAATAGAAATAACATGAAGGATCCACTCCTTGTCTGAAGCACATATTTATGATACATAACCTAGAAGGGATGCTGACATATAAAAAGTGTTTGGGAGGGATGGGTGTGAGAAATGGGAAAAAAAGATAGCAAAAGTGGAATAAAATGGATAAAAATCATTGCAGGCAGTTGTTATCGGGTTTCCTGGAATTTTCCACTAGTCATACATAATTCAAATATTTTTTTGTAGATCCTATAGTAGAATAAGATAACTATTGTTTTCCTATTTTTCCCACTGTTCATTTCTACCTTCTTGCTTCTTATTAAGTGCTATGTAAATTAATATATTTGTGGAGAGGCTATACATCTTACTGGAATCCTAGGTAACATGCTTTTCCTGGACTTCTAAGCACCTGTCAGGATTTCCTTCTGTGTTCCTATGTCAGACAGTCTTCTGATCCAGGGACGTAGAAGCCATGTCAATGACCAGGGTAAACCTATTCAGGGAAGAAAATGCCAAGGAAGTGCTACCCAAATACTCATGAGCATATGGTGTTTAAATGGTGAAGAGTTAATTTGCTGGGGAGGGGGCAGGAGTGGGATTGACTTGCGGTGGGTCATTCTCCTTTTTGTTGTGTCTTTGAGTGGCTTGAGTATCAGGGTTATTGTGGCCTCATAAAAAGAGGTTGGCAATGTTCCTTCAGTTTCTACTGTATGGAACAGTTTGAGGAGTATTGGTATTAGCTCCTCTTTGAATGTCTGGTAGAACACTGCACTGAAACCATCTGCCCCTGACCTTTTTTATTTAGGAGACTTTTAATGACACCTTCAATTTTCTATGGTGTTATAGGACTGTTTAGGTCTTTAATCTGGTCTTGATTTAATTTTGGTAAGTGGTACCTGTCCAGAAAGCTGTCCATTTCTTCTAGGTTCTCCATTTTTGTAGAGTATAGATTTTCTTTTTTTTTTTTTTTTGTCCTTGACTCATGACTTTATTTTTTTTCCTTCTTTATTTTGTATTTAACAAAAAAACAGTAACATGAATTTAAAATGAGGAAAAGTTAACAATAACCATGAAGAGGATGAGAATCATAAGCATGGCTTATCAAGGGCGGTAATGCAAATTAGATTGCTACACATATATTTACTATGTGTTCAGCTTTCCCTCTGAAAATTTTTTTCCCATCCCTGTATATCCTTATTCAAGGTCCCTTCCCCCTCCCACCACATCTTGACATTTTTCTTCTCTGCAAATCCCCATCCCCTCCCTGGGCAGGGAGCAGACAGTCCTATGGTCCCACTGAACCAATAATGCTTGGATCAGTCTCCACTCCTGGCCAAATCCAGTTTTGTCCCCCCTCCCTCAAGAGTGAGTCTGGTATTCCTATAGTTGGAGTGGGGTTTGAAGGGTCAGTCCAGGGTGTTTCTGATCCCAAACTGTTTAGTGGTTGTGGTTTGCCGCTTGGGCATGTTTGGCTTTTTTTCTTATTTGTTTGTTTAGAGACCACTAGTGAGTGAGTACATCCCCTGCTTCTCTCTCTGAGATTGTGATACCTCGCTCAGGAGGATATTCTCCAAATCCATCCATTTGCCTGCGAGTTTTAGGATATCATTTTTTTCTTACTGCTGAGTAGTATTCCATTGTGTAGATGTACCACAGTTTGTTAATCCATTCTTCAGTTGAGGGGCATCTAGGTTGTTTCCAGGTTCTTGCTATTACAAATAATGCTGCTATGAACATAGTTGAGCTAATACCTTTGATATGTGAATGTGCCTCTTTAGGGTATACACCCAGAAGTGGTATTGCTGGGTCCTTAGGAAGATTGATTCTCAATTTTCTGAGAAACCTCCATATTGCATTTCAAAGTGGCTGAACAAGCTTACACTCCCACCAACAATGGAGGAGTGTTCCCCTTGCTCTGCATCCTCTCCAACATAGGCTGTCATCTGTGCCTTTTATCTTAGCCAATCTAACAGGTGTTAGGTGGTATCTCAAAGTTGTTTTGATTTGCATTTCTCTGATGACTAAAGATGAAGAGCACTTTTTCAGGTGCCTTTCAGCCATTCGTAGTTCCTCTGCTGAGAATTCCCTTTTTAAATCCTGGCTGGCTGGCTGGGAGCAGGGCTGCTGTAAGGCATTTTTAAAATTAGTAATTGATGGGGGAAGTCCTGGCCCATTGTGGGTTATTCCATCCCAGAGTTAGTGGTCCTAGGTTCTGTAAGAAAGTAGTCTAAGTAAACCAGGGGAAGTAAGCCAGTAAGTAGTACCCCTGCATGGTTTCTGCATTAGCTCCTGCTTTCAGGTTCCTGATATGTTTGAATTTCAATCCTTACTTCTTTCAAGGATGAACAGAAATATGGAAGTGTAAGTCAAAAAGAACTTTTTTTCCCCACCTGTTTTTGATCATGGTGTTTCATCACAGCAATAGACACCCTAATTAAGACAGGTCTTCAACACAATTGAGGTTTCATCTTCACAACTTCATTCACTGGACACTTTAGGCCTCTATACAGGGGAACTTCTGACACAAGCTTGGCCTAAGCAGCTTTCCTTAGCCATCAAGAAAGAATCCACAAATATTTTCTTTTAACCCTTGACTCTAAAGCCTAAGCTGTGTGTCCAAACTGTCAAGCTCTGCTGCTTTATGGGGTTGTAACATGGTCCTCTCATTTAAATATACCCTAAATCATATTTTTCAATGGTATTTTTTACTGCTTAAACATTTTTAAAATTCCTTTTCAAAGTTGAAAGCCTTGTTGAGCACGGTTTTGCCCTGATATCACCACTTCTTTTATTCCATTTAGCATCAAGCTTTTAAAAAACATTATATCCCCTTAGGCACTGAACTAAATGCCAATATACTTGCTGGAGTTCCTTATCTCCTTATCTCCTCAAACTGTACATTTTATATTTTTCCTTATTTATCTTTCTTCTTTTCATTATAGATCTGCATGAGAGTCACCAGTAACTGGACAGAGTCAACACTGGCTGTCTTTAAATCTCTGTCAATGCTATTAATAGAAAACTGTTAAAATCAGCCTCAGGAAAAAAATTGGGGAAAGGGTAGAAAACAGTCTAATGGTTTATTCACTGAAACATCACAGAAAGGGCTCTAGGATGCTTGCTAATATTCTTCTTTGCAACCTCCTGAGCTTGGCTTCTACATTTCACATTATCCTCAGTATCAGACTTCCATGTCTGTACTAGTAAGGCCCATCAAGTTCTACTTAAAAAAAAAAAAGCTTCTAGTTTGACTGTAGAAGGGTTGCTTAGCAAAAATTTGTGGTGGCCATAGTGCATCTGTGGGCATCAGCTATGACCTACTCTGCTTTCTTCATCTGTAGTTGAGCCTAACCTGGCTTGGGGAGCTTTAGATTTTATTTTTTATGTTTTATGTATTTTAGAGAAAAGTGAAGTTTTATGAGTTTTTATTTTATTTTATTTTTATTTATTTTTTTTTTTTTTGCTGTCCTGGATGTTTTGCTTTTCTATATAAAGTTTGATATTGATTTTCAAAAATAATAAAAAATAAATGTAAATACAAGAGCTTAATAGAGTTGGAGGAATCTGATTTGATATTCCAGTGGGTTATAGAAGGATTTAATGATGATGAGTGACTGATTTCTATTTCCATTTCTTTGCTGTCAGTGAAGCAATGGAATCTCTGCCAGCCCTGATTTCTGGAATTTTAATAAGAAGCATTATTTTACAAAGGAAATAAAAGGATAAATAAGAAAAAAATGTGTTTGAATGTTTTCTAATCCCGAAGTCCACATTCCACCAATAATCAGCAATGTCAGTTCTGTCAGGGCAATTCCCTGGGCCCTACATTCTCCCCCCTCCCCCGCAGTAACTTCTGTCTTAGTGTTCCATGACTGTGAAGGCATTAATATCACAGGACTTCTAATAAAAGAAAGTATTTCATTGAGGCTTATTTACAGTTTCAGAGGTTTTTGTCCATTGTCATGGTGAGTAATGTGGCAGCATCCAGGCAGGCAGACATGCTGGAGAAGGAGCTGAGATCTGCAGGCCACATCTGATCTACATGGCACAGGAAGAGAGAGACTCTGGGCTTGGAATGGGTCTTTGAAATGTCAAAGGCCAACACACCATGATATACTTCCTCCAACAAGGCCCCATTTCCTAATCCTTTCAAATTGTGACACTCCCTGGTGACCAAGTATTTAAATCTATGAGCCTATAGAGATCATTCTCATTCATTTTTCCTTTTAGTGCTATGGACCGAACCCAGGTTCTTGCACAGGCTAGACATGCATGTTACCACTAAGCTACACACCACTCCTGTGTCTAGTTTAGATGTACTAAATGTATTTATTTTCTGAAGATTATTTTTCTTTGGTGTAAAGTATTAGAGACAGAGTAATAGAATGTAGGCAGTAGACATAGAAATGTTTGCACAATTAAAAACAAAAATATGATAGAAAAGCAAACAGCTCCCACAATGCAACAAGTTTCTTCCTGAATAGATATTGCCTGCACTTCCCATGGGTCAGCTTCCTATATAACAGCCTTTCTTCTGCATATTTTATTTGCTCTCCTGCCACAACTGGGTTTCCATCTCTTTGCTCATCTATGGTGTCACCCAGTTCTTTATGCTCTGTGCTGTTGCTGTCTTCATTAACAAATACCATAGCTGCTTTTCAGCTATTTTTAGTGATGTATTTCCTAGTGACTTCCTGTTACACTTGACTCATCCTTGGCCTCCTCTGTAATTTTTTTCCCTCTCATCAGTTGTCTTATATGGTTGTTTTCATTTATATTATTTATGCTGAACTTCTGACTGCTCCCTCTAGACTCCTCACCATCTACCACTGGTATTATTACTATGCATCTCATTCTCCTGTCCCTTAAACTCATGCTGCACAGGATCCCCCAGTCTCCCATCCTTGGTCACTCCTCACTTCTTCATCCTGATAAAAGTTCTCTTATGTGGCTAGCATCTGCTGACATAAACAATGTGGTATTCTCAGTGAGATTCCTTTTACTCTGCCTCAAATATACTCTCATTTCCCTGTGTGTTTCCCTCTTAGTGGCTTTTCAGTTATCAGCTTGGCCTTAATTTCCGGGTTTTTTTTTTTTTTTTACCTTTGAAAAACCAAGTCCATTTCTACAAACTTGCTTGATTATAGCACTTTTAAGTCTACTTTCATTTATTTACATGGAAAAGACCATTCTACTCGCAGTCTTCACTCTGACATTGATTCTTTGTATTTTACAAACATTTAGGACAGAGGGAGCAAAACAGGCTAAGTAGCCTATCCAAGGATAAAACAGCTTCACATAGGAGCAGCACATTTATGCAATTTGCAAAAGAAAAAAGTCAATACCAGCATAAGCACTTTTGCCTAATCTTAAAAGGGAGACATTGTTTCTACGTTGACAGTAGCTAAATGTTCAGCTACTGTCAATCACAGTGCCTGGATTTCCCAGCTAATAATTGCTAAGTGTGTAAACTCTCCTCACTAACGTATTTTAGAACTTCACTCTGCTGTATGTGCGTTCTTGACCCACACATGGCCGTGGAGTACTTGAGATATGACTTGAACAGTGTCACATATATTATACACTGAGATGTTCACTTAGAAAACAGTCTACAGAAAAACATATTAATGGTTTTGTACAGCTTACAGCATGAAACAATGTTGAATAGGTATGTCCTCCAAAATTCCCTTCTGGAAGGAACAAGGTAGTTCACAGTGATCTTGAAACTCATAAGAAACTTGAAAGATTCAAAAATCTAGGGAAACTAAGACCCTGAAGTCTTCTTTCACAGTTTTATTAGCAGGAAACAATTTTTAGGATGGAGGGGACTAGTCACTGATATGAGTGTCTGCAAGCAGCACAGGGAAATCCAGGCATGTAGTTTTCTTGAGTCATTGTCTATGGGCTGCAGGGTGGGTTTACCAATAAAGTTACTACTTTACTTACCCATGCCAATCTAAGTCATGCCTCACTCATGCTTTGGGGAAAAGAGTAAATTAATTCATTGCTCCACCAAGCTAGACTTCGATGAAATAATTTCTGTTATGTTATTGACCTTTCTGTCAGGGGCAGACAGAAATAGACTCTTCAGGAAAAGTCAAGCCCAAAATAACATTCTATATTTATGGTATTAGATTAAAATATATACTAATATTAATGTCATTTATAATGTCCAGTAACTGGGTGATTTGCATTTGAGGCTAGCACTAGGTATCCAACAGACATACTGGACAAAACTGCTTTACATTTCTCCTAGATACTCCACTAAGAGTTCAGAAAACATCTTGAGCTAATTGATAAGCCACAAAAATAAACTCAGATAACCTGGATGAAACATATTTCTCAGTGTCTCAAACACCTTCTTTAGATGTTGCCCATGGTGTTAGAGTGACAACTTACTCAGTCTCCTAAGACAGAGCATTGGGACATTATTTTCAATTGACATTTCTATATAAAGGATACATCTAAATTTCACTTTTCCTACTTTACCTGTTAAAAAGTTTGAATGTATCTTCCTCTTCAGCTCCAATAACTACCAGGAAGAGACAGGAGACTCTCAACTGGCACTATATATAGACAGGCATTCATAATAATCTGGCCTAACCTACCTGTCTAATATTTCTTTTCTGTGTTAGCTCATTAACTCATGCATTTAATACAAAGAAAAATAGTAAGCATTTATGTTCCATATATATATATATATATATATATATATATATATAGAGAGAGAGAGAGAGAGAGAGAGAGAGAAATGTGAAGCAAAAAAAAAAAATCAATGAATTACCATAGTGTTGCCTGTAATTAAGAGATAAATCTTGTTTTAATCTGAATCATCTGATAATGGAGGCCAGTCTCTTAACCAATGAGATTTGTTCACCTTTACAAGAATGGAGAAATTTCTCTTCTTTAAACATAATAATATCTTTTTCTTACTTTGGGATCTTTACAAATGCTTTTTTTTTTCCCTTTTGGACCTGAGCATTTGCTATTCCTTCATCATCTCACTCTTGAGATCAGTTCTATATTCTCTTTGAAAACATATTTTATTATGGCATTGACCCGCTGTAAGATATGTTTTAAATGATATTTATTTTATGAGAATCGCTTACAAAACAAAGAAGGTTTTAATAAAAGGTGAAGGGGTAAGGTTGTAGCGCGCCAGAGCATTTCTAAACGAAAGCTCCTTTTCCACATGCCACACGTCCAAATCCTGTGCCACCACACCGGAACCACGACCAGTCCGGAAACCGCTTCACCAGTCTGGAACCCTCTCGAGAGGTCCCGGCCCTGCACGAGAGAACGCCTGCTTTTTGTCTCTCTCTGGGTGGTCTACTTTTGAAGCTCTTTTTAGTTGACCACGCCCCGCTGGGCTCCAGCACTCTGACGTGATCTGTTTACATGTGTAGTTTCTGATTTCCCGCTACAATATTTCTAAAGACATCTATGTGTAAAAATATCAGTAATTACCAGTTATGCTGAATGACTGTTTTATGTATTTTTTTTTAATTTAAAATAATGAAAACATTATGTGCCTTACTCATTTGGAAAACTAAGTTTCTATCCTGGCTTTCCAACATCAAAAACAGTCCTTGATATACAGTTCCAAGTGACTGTAGTATTTTTGCTGGGAGGGGAGATAGGACCTCTGAACAGGGAAACGTTTAGCTAAGAGAACATGAGATTTCAGATTGAGTTGACGTTGTCAGTACTCTTGAGATTTCTCATTCTAATTTGGGAAACACTAGACTAGAAAGGAATGAAGAAGGTCAGAAAGATGGATACGTGTTAAAATAGTTTCCTGTGTAAGCCTGAAGATCTGAGTTTATTTACCAGAACCCACATGGAAAAAGGAGAGAACCAGCTTCTACAAGTATTCCTCTAACTTTCACATGAATACGTGAAATGCCATGGCATATGTTCCCATTCCTATAAGCACACAATGTAAATAAATAAAATGTAATATATTATTTTTAAATAAAGAAATAAGGTATGGGCTAATTATCATGTGCTATTTCACATTCATGGGACTATTTTCTAATGTTGCATTTATTGAGTGTGTGTGTGTGCCTGTGTGTGATCAAGTGCTTGATACCATGCATATGTAGAGGTCAGAGGATAACTTGGGGTATTCATTTCACTTTCCATATTTGCATTAGTTATTTTTCTGCTTCTGAAAAAAAATGCCACAATCAAGGCAACATATAAAAGAAAGAGTTCAGTTTGGTGTATGGTACTGGAAGAAATGTTCATGATGGTGGGGATATAGGACAGCAAGTGACAGGCATAGTTGCAGAAGAAGGAGGCTGAGAGATCACATCTCCAACTGCAAACAATAAGCTCAGACAGAAACTGAAAGGGAAAAAAGACTATGAACACTCTAAGAGTATTTCTGATGATATATTTCTTTCATCAAAGCCATACTAACATCTCAAACAGTACCACCAATTGGGGACTAAATGTTTGAACACTTGAACCTATGGGAACAATTCTCATTTAAAACACTATATTGTGTTTGATGGCCCTCATAGGTACATGACCATGTCATAATGTAAAATGTGTTTACTTTAACTTCAAAAATCTCCGTAGTCTTTTAGTGTCTCAATGTAGTTTTAAAATCCAATGTCTATTCTGAGATTCAAGGCAGTCTCTTAACTATAATCCTCTATAAAAATCAATAAGCAAATGTCATATTTACAACATATGTAAAAAAATGCATTCCCATTCCAAATAAAAGGAATGGGATCATGGTGAGGAAATAGTAAATCAAAGCATGACTAAAGCCCCACAGAACAATTACCAAATCTTGTAATTCAATGTCTGGTGTCTGGGAAATTTAATTCCATCTGGCTTAGATGGTTCTGTCCCTCCACTTTTGCTGCCTGAAACATATCTGCCTCTCTCAGACTATTTCTACTTTGTATGTAGCTCTCTTTGGTAGATATCCCAATGTTTTGGTATTAGAAACTTTGCTCCAGAACCAATGCTATTCTGTCTTAAAATGTCTTCCTTCGAATTAATTAATCCATTACTTTTCAATTTATTCCCAGCCAATTTCTTTTGGCATGATCAGAAAGTATCCAGATCAGCCTGTAGATCAAGTGCAAATGAAACCCCCTGAGCTGTGTCTCCACAGTGTGTATTACTCTTGCGTTTATTGTCTTCCAGTATTATATCAGAAACACTTTACAATCTGTGTAACAGCATCCAATTGCTTTTCTAGTCAGAAATACCAAAGTACTTGATTTTGTAGTATCTATAATATATTATATAAAATTGTATATGTAGTTTATTCACAGTAATAGACTATTCTCATTTACCAAGGTTTAAAGTAATTACTTTTCTGCTGCTGAGAAAATAACACCATGACCAAGACAAATCACAGAATGATAAGTTGAGTTTGTTTATATTTCCGGGGTAAGTGGGTGGAGTAGGAATCCATCATAACATGTTGCAGGCATGATGGCAATTGACAAGTATGGTGGCAACAGCAGGAATCTGAGAGATCATATCTTTAGCCACAAAAATGAACCACAGAGAACAAATTGGTGTGGATATTGTTAGCTATTTCATAAATCCTGGGATATCAGAGAGACTACACAGTCAAATCCTAGGCAGACAGCTCAGGAAATCCATGATCTCTGAATACAAGGGTAAAGAGCTGAGAGTCAATTACACACACATTTAATCCTAGCACAGGGAAAGCTGGGAATGGTTACCAACACCCTTAATCCCATAACTCCAGAGACAAAATTTCTGTTTCTCTGAGTTCAAGGCTGCAGGCCTTTAATCCTAATCTGGATAGGATAGAGTATATAAGGGCTCCCAGCAGAAACAGAAGCAACTGGCAGAAGCAACAGGCAGAGGAGATCAGGAGTGAGGCTGAGGAAGTTGCAAGACAGTTTGGTGAGAACTGATTGTGGTGCTTTCTTTCTCTGATATTTGAGCTTTCCCCCATATTTGGCTCAGAGTCTTCTTTTCTTACAACCCAAATATGTGCAACGACAAATTGGTAATGGTTCAAGGATATAAACTCTCAAAACCCCACTCCATTGACACATTTCCTGTATTCATTTGTTAAAAACTTCAAAATCTATAGAAATTCCAGAGCTAGAAGGAGTAGTAATGGTTGGGAGCGCTTGCTACTTTTACAGAAGTCCAAGGTTTGGTTCTAGCACCTTCACAGATTCTTACAGCTTCCTGTAACTCCACCATAACTCCATATTCTGAAAGTACCTGCATGCACAAGGTATATAAACACACATGTACATAATAAATAATAGAAATTTAGTAATTTACCTGTATCTTAGCTATTTTTTTCTATTTTCATATTGCTATGAAGTGAAACCATGACCACAGCAATTTTTACAAGGAAAATATTTGAGTGTTTTACTTACAGTTCAGAGATGCAGTCCATTATCATCATGGTGGGGACAATGGCAGTGTGCAAGCAGATATGTGATGGTTAAACCTTGACCAGAAGGCAACAGGAAGTAGTTTTTAGCACTGGGAATATTTTGAACATAGACGAACTCAAAGCACATCTCAACAGTGAAACATTCTCTCCAACAAGGCCACATACTCCAACAAAACCATGCATCATAATAGTGACACTCCTTATGAGCTTATGGGGTATAATTATATTTAAACTATCATATTCCACTCTCAGGTCCCAATAAGTTATTAACAACATCATAGTGCAAAATGTATTCAGTCCAACTATAATAGTCCTCATTGTCTATCACAGTCTCAAAAAATTTTTAAAAGTGCAAATTTGAGTCTTAACTGAGAATCATACAATCTCTTAACTGTAATCCCTGGTAAAAATCAAAATCAAACATGTCATGTTTTTCCAACACATAATGGCACAGGATATACATTACCATTTCAAAACATAAGGAAAGGAGCATAGCAATGATATACTGGACCAGAGGCAGACCAAAAACCAGCTGAAGAAACTCCAAACTTGTTGCAGAAAGTTTTTCCCGGGCTGTTTTGGGTCCAGGAGGTTTGTGACCTTTCACGAGCAGCTGCGGTTGGAACCTGGTTCGCGCCTGAGGCCTTTGTCCCCCAAAGAAATGAATCACACGCTTATATCCTTTACACTGTTTGGCCCATATCTTAAGCACAATACTAGTTAACTCTTTCATCTCAATTCAACCCATTTCCATTTATCTTTCCACCACTTGGCCCACAGCCCTTGGCTCACCTGGATTCCTACATGCTTCTTCTTCAGGGGATGGAAGGAGACTAACTAACTCCACCCTTTCCTACCTGCCTGCCCTCTGATTCTCCACCCACTTCTATGGTGCTGTACATAGGCCAAATCAGTTACTTTATTTACAGCATACAGAACATTCCACCACACAAACTCTACATCTTCATGTCTGATGTCAAAATGTTCTTCAGATCTCTACTTTATTTAGTTTTGTGGACTGTAACATATTTCTTTCACATGGGGTGGATCCATAACCTATTAGCACCTTTCTTCAGCAGGTACATAACCCATGATTCTGGAATCTCTAACACCTTGGGTTCTTCAAGCTAATGCAGGCTTTGACTTCATAGCTTCAAACAATGGCTATCTGGGCCTTTGTTCAGAGATACCCCTGACACATGCCTGTCCTTAGAGGTTTCCTTAGGTATGGAGACCTATTTCATAACCTGCTTCTTTTATCCTTAATTCTGAGGTCAGAACCATGTGGTTAAAGCTGCAAAATTCTGCTGCTCACTAGAGCTGGAACATAGACCCCCTTGTTCATTTACATTTTCACCAGATTTCTGTCTTTCACTGACAAAATTGGCTATCCCCAAATTTGCTGGCCTCAAACTCAAAGATTTGCCAACCTTTGCCTTCTGGGTTCTGGGATTCAAGATGTGAACCACCATACCTGGTTCTAAGTGTTTCTTATATCTTTTGTACAAGTTGGGAATTTAGCTAGGTAGGATCTTGCCCTGAGGTCACCACTTCCTTTATATAATCTCTTAATCTGTTTATTTTTTTTTTGAACACAGAATTTAGCTCTATTTGACTTCCTGATGCCCCTTTACTCAATCTGTATATTTTGTATTTTTATTTTCTCAGCTTGGTCATTTTCATTATAAGTCTTTATAAGAGTTAACACTAATAATTACACAACAGAGTCTTTACTAGTCTCTTACGAGATTTCCACTGCCAAAGGAATTAATCTGAAACTCTCCACTTTAGCCTAAAACAGAATCTTTGGAAAGGACAAAAAGAACCCACATTCCTCACCAAAATATCATAAGAAAGATCTCTAGGCAACATACTAAAATTCTCCTTTGAAACCTCCTGAGAGAGCAGCCCACTGTCTTCTATGCTCCTGCTAGTATGGCCCATTAACCAGTGCTTAAAGCATTCCACCACCGACTGATTTTTCTAATTAATTCCCAAGGCACATATTTCTTCAAACAAATGCTTTCTCAGTACTATCACAATACCCCAGTCCCTATACCAACTTCTATCTTAGTTAGGGTTTCTATTGCTGTGAAGAGACACAATGACCACAATAACTCTTATAGGAAAAACATTTAATTGGGGTAGCTTGCTTACAGATTCAGAGGTTCCGTCCATTATTGTCATGGCAGGGATCCTGGGGGCATGCAGTCAGATATGGTGCTGGCTATATCTTAATCAGAAGGCTACAGGAAGTAGACTTCAATACTGGGCAGTATCTTGAGCATAGTAAGCCTCAAAGCCTGCCCTTATAGTAACACATTTGGTTAAATAAGGTCATACCTACTCCAACAAAAGCCAACTTCCTATCAGCTTATGGTAGCCAATTACATTTAAATTACCACACACAGCTTTATAACTGAACATAGTAGTGTATATCAT
>PVIH01010651.1:50199-73931 GCA_004025045.1 Sigmodon hispidus
TTTTTTTTTTTTTTTTTTTTTTTTTTTTTTTTTTTTTTTTTTTTTTTTTTTTTTTAGCAAATACCCCATGTGCCTTACCACGTTTATCATACAGCAACCCTATGAAATGATCACTGCTTCAGTTTTGTGAGTCAAAATAATGGAGCCCAAAGTGATGTAATAACTCTTCTATGCTATAGAATATTTAAATAAAAGAATAGTTGTATTCCAAGTAAACCTTACTCCAAAGATTTTCTTGCAAGCATTAATCCAGGCCCTGCATCTATAACAGTATATTTATTTGGTAAGAATGTGGGAATGCTAGATTAAGGACCTAGAATTTATATTTAACATTCTCTGGCTCATATAGTAATTCAAACCAAACAAACAAAAACTCAAAAAACAGGGTTTTGAAAAAACAAGAATCTCTCTTAGAGTATTCTTCCAACTTTTAAAATACTTTTCTATATTACTAATTGTCTTAGTGAATACAATTCGCAAAAATGAATGAGTGACTCTGCTGAATTATTTTACAAATACATAAATACATAAAACTATCAAAGCACAAACATATCCATGTATACACATCCATGTCTATTCTGTGTGGTGGAAATGTTCTCTGTATGCTGTAAATAAATTTACTGGTTTGGCCTATGTGAAGCACCATAGAAGTGGGTGGAGTATCAGAGGAAAGACAGGTAGAAAGAGGGCAGAGTCAGTCAGTCTCTATCTGACCCCTGAAGAAGAGACATGTAAGGAATCCAGGTGAGCCACAGGCCAGGCAACATGGCAGATAGAATACTAGAAATGGGCTGAATTAAGATGAAAGAGCTAGCTATCAATGTGTTTGAGACATAGGCCAAACAGTATGAAAGTAATATAAGCATCTGATTCATTTCTTTGGGAGATAAAAGCCACTGTGGGCCAGGTCAAAACCTCTGGCCCAAACAGAGCCAGAAATCTTCTACAACAATTCTGTCTATTTCCAATAATACAGACTGTTGGAGTAACAACATACTTGTCAAAACATAGTAAAGGACCATATTTTGGATACAATTACAATATTATTATCTCTGACATGGTTGTAATGGATGAATGTTCAGTAACTACTGCCTGTCAGTGCCTACTTCTGTCTCAGCACCCAAATTAAATGGTATTGAGCAGCTGCCTGTAGACTTGGCCAGGAACACATGTTAATCTAGGACTTTGATTGCCCAGATGATTATTTCTAATCATGGGTCAAAAATAGTAACATGGCATGGGTTGAAAGCATTTCTTTCCAGACAGGCTGATGATTTTTTAGTTTCGCCAGATTTCCTTCTCCTTGTAGAATACACACAAAGATGATGACTCTTAATTCATGGGGACTAAAAAGAAGCAAGTTGAATATAATGAGCAGCAATAATCTCTATAATACTTGTCCCTCAGACCTGTCACCATATCCCCCCTTTCCTTGATATTTTTCCTGTGGTAGAATATTTACTCCATCTGCAAACTTCTATAAATATCCTTTACTCTTCTTTAAGCCCCCAGCAGCTGATCACAGTGTCTTTGCACTTAATAAAAGAGAAATAATGACATGGTGAATACTCATTCTCATGAAACTATAAACCAAGAAGCCAACAGATATCAAGTTCTATGAAAAAACACAGTAGAAGACTCACATATTTTTAAATGTAAAACTCTTCTCATTGTTTGAATGTGTGTGTATGTTGTAGATGGTACACATGAAAGTCAGAGGGCAACTTTCAGTGGTTAACTCCCTCCTACCTTGTTTGTGAGCTAGCAGCCATTGGTTCAGCTATGCTACATTATCTAGGCTAGACTGGCTATGCTTGCAGGCAGTTCTCTGTTCCCATCTCCCATTTTTCCCCCAGAAGTGCTAGAGGTAAAGATGTGTACTAACACATTTAACTTTTTCCCCCTTCAGATCAAATTTAGGTTATTATGCCTGTGTAGCAAGTTTTTTACTTGCAAATTCATCTTACTGGACTAGTTTATATTTTTTGTCTTGCCTTTAAATTTATTTTTATAGAATAAAGTCTCATTTTTTATCCATGTATCCCCTTATTCCTGTTCCTTTCCCTGCCTCTTCCCCTCCATAAGGATAAGCAGGGGATGTACTCACTCATTAGTGGACTGCAAACAAAAAAATAGAGAACACTCAAGCTGCAAACCACAACCACTGAACAGCTTGGGATGTGAAGGAACTTAAGATAGACATCCAGGGAGTCAGTTATCTAGGAAGAGAAAATAGAGAAGATTCCCCTTAGCCTATTTCAATTTAAGAAATTATCAACAATATTGAAGAAAATCAAGTCACTAGGGCAATGCTTTCAAACAATTCAACATTTGTTAAAAAAAAAACAAAACAAAAACAAAAACAAACTACCCTTTAAATAGCACCAAAGCAATTCTCATGGACAATGCTTTTGTCTTTATTTTTATTATTTTATTTTATTTATAAAATAAAGTTCTTTATCTATGTATCCCCTTGCTCTCCCTCCCTTCCCCCTTCCAACCCTCTCAGTCAGCCTTCTCCCCATCCCCCTTCCATACCCTCACTGAAAAGGGCAAGAAGTCTCAAGGTGGATCATTTCAAAGTCTGATTTTCTCATCCTAATATCAAGACTGGGTTAGGTGTTCCTCTAGAGGGAATGGGCTCCGAAGTGCTTGTCGCAGCAATTTTGAGATACCACCTTACACCTGTCAGAATGACTAAGATCAAAAACAGAGACAACAGCCTATGCTGGAAAGGATGCGGAGCAAGAGGAACACTCCTCTGTTGTTGGTGGAAGGGTAAACTTGTTCAACTCTGTTGTCTTATAAGAAACTTTCTCTGCAGAAAAACCACACAGATATACATGACTCCAGTGTCACTTTGGCCTGACACACCCTGGTTTTAGGATGCTCCTCTGACTGTAGCAGGAATCCTAATTGGTCTTAATAAAATCCTGAAGCCAGATGTCTGGGTAAATACATAAAGAAAAGAGAGACAGAGGAACCAGCCACTAAAGAGACTTCTTACCTCTGATGAATCCTAAGGCCCCAAAGGACTGAATTCCTGTCTTCTACTGCCTTATATTTTTCTCTCTTATATTTTACTTCCGGTCTCAACCTCCCTAGTGCTGGGATTAAAGATGTGTGTCCCCATTGCCTGGCCTCTATGGCTAACTAGTAGTTAGTTGGCTTTGCCCTCTGGTTTTCCAGCAAGCTTTATTTGTTAGAGTACACACAGATTATAGCCAGATTTCCCCTTATTTGTCTAAAAAGTTTACATATAACATAAGAAAAACTACATACAATAGCTACATTAACTATATATAATACATACAGACAACAAATACATTGCATTACTTATTCTAGTTTGGTGAGTCCAAAGTATTGTACCTAATTCAATTTTTATTCTAACTATTTGTATTATTAACTGAAAACTAGCTTTTGATGCTTTTCCAACTTACACACTTTACAACACTTTTGTGAGTTTCTTTTCTAAATTTGTTAACAAGGCAAACTAGAAGTATCTAGTCCATCTCCATCCAAGACTCAAGAAGGAACTAACATTAACTGAGTAAGCAGAAAGTGTAAGCAAGCAACTTCTAAATAATATGAGGAATGATAGAAATAAATGGTGACTTGACAGTCACTCAAGGTTCCTCTGTAAGGTTAAGGCCTACAACCTTAGCATAACGGACAGACTTATCTACAAAACAGGATTTTCTAAAAGGCTGTCCTACCTTGTCTTGGTAAAGTTCAGTGGCCCTTTCTCTTGTGTCCTGCTTGTCCATTTGGAACAGCACATTGTCAGCAATTATGGAAAGAACATTTTTTTTTGTCCAGTGATTAACTTTTTTCAGAGTATATTCAATAATTTACCCTCTTATATTATTATTTATATATCTTTTTTTAGAGAAGATTCAATAATTTACCCCTTTACCCTATTATTCCTATATCCTTTTTAAGTGTAGATCCAATAATATACCTTTTTTTCCTATAATATCTTTATCCCCTTCTTTTCCTTTTTCAAAAAGAACCTTAAATCTAATCTCCTTTGTTCAGTTTTTTCCCGTTACCAATGAAACCTGTAACCAACCACCATAAATAAGAACAAATATAACCCATTGAATGATCAAAACCCATCCACCCCACCTCTTCTAAATGAGGTAATTGTGCTCTTAAATTTGCTTCCTGTTGTCTGGGGGTGAAGGTATGTGGTCCTGAAAAGAAAAAAAATGGATAAACTGTCAAGTTCTGGGAGAGGTAACTGTATCATTTATTGTGCAGTCTTTGCATAATGCAGAGCTTGTCTCAAGTCTTGGCTAGAGTAGTCTGTAAGGCTGGATCATCTCAGCTAGCCACTTCAAAATTGTCGTGAGCAGTTTGTAGTCTAAAGCCAATCTTCAAGCTATGTTTGTCAGCCTAGTGGCATTGTCATAGTCCATGTGGGGGTCATAGTCACACATAGTTTGTCAGCCTAGTGGCAATGTCATAGTCTATCATTGTGGGGGTCCTATTTTCCTTCTGAAGAGTTTAAATGTTAATTTAGGCATGGTTATGGATCACTCCAGATAACTGATAGAGACTCAAATCTAAAATCATATACATAAAGCTAATGAAATCTTTTTATAGAATTAGTTAGTACTCTATATGGCCATTATTATCATGAAGAAGTTATATATGTATTAAAATTTTAATATAAATACTTTTTGTACACAGTTAAGATTTGTCACATGAGTTGGTTTATTAAAATGTTGCTGATGCCCAATAACCAGGCAGGAAGTATAAGTAAAGCTATCAGACATGGAATATTCTAGGAGGAGAAAGGGCAAAAACAGGAGTTACCAGACAGATGCAGAAGAAAGAAGATAAGAATGCCTTACTGAAGTCTATATTTTCTTGTGTTTGTTTCTGCTATTGTTGTCTGGGGTACTTTATTAGCCTTTCAAGCAGGTTACAAAGTATGCATTTGTTAAAATCATTCATTGAATTTAGGTTTAATTTTGCTGTCTAAAAACTCACCAGTTTTTTTTTTTTCAGATTCTTCAATTCATTGAAACAAATTTATAATGCACGTCCTTATGATTTTCTGGAATTTCATTCATATCTGTTATAATGTTTGCCTTTCAATTTCTAGTTTTATTGAAGTAGGTTTTCCCTATTTTGGTTTAATTTGGTTAAGAATTTGACAATTGTGTTTTATCCTTAAAAAATAAAATAAAAAAGAATGTCTTACTGAGAAAAGGTACCAAGCCACATACTAAAACATACATAAGAATTATGAGTTAATTTAATTTGTAAGAGCTAGTTAGTCCAACTTATGATTCATCTACACAATGTAGTACTACTTAGCAGTAAGAAAAAATGGTATACTAAAATTCATAGGGAGATGGATGGATTTGGAGACTATTCTCTTGAGCAAGGTCTCACAAACTCAGAAGGATAAGTAGGGTATGTACTAACTCATTAGTGGACTTTAAGCAAAAACATTCTTTTTTCATTAAAGATGATGGGTGAATAAAGTGATTTCACACACACACACACAAAAAAAAAAAAGAAAAAAAGAAAAAAGCAAAACAAACAAAACCCTTCTGGTTTGACTGTAGAAGGGTCGCTTAATAGAAATTTGTGGTGGCCATAGTGCATCCGTGGGCATTAGCTGTGACCTACTGTGCTTCCTTCATCTGCAGCTGAGCCTAACCTGGCTTGAGAAGCTTTAGATTTTATTTTTAATGTTTCATGTATTTTAGAGAAAAGAGAAATTTTATTACTGTATAGGTTTTTTTAAAGATGTCCTGAATGTTTTGCTTTTTTATATAAAGTTTGATATATTGATTTTCAAAAAACAATAAAAAAGAAAAAAAAGGAGCTAGGTAGTCATCAGAATGAGTAATAAGCTAAACAGTTTATAATTAATTCAAGAATTTGTGTGTTTATTTGGGACTGAATGTCTACAGGATTAGGTGGTACAGAAATTTCTGCCAGCATGTTGCACCCCATGTTGGGCACCAGATAAAGCATGAATTATAATTGATTTTAATAAAAAAAAACTGGAGATAGATATCTGGGTAAATATTGAAAGGAGAGACAGGGAAGCCAACCATTAGAGAGATTTCTTACCTCTGTTGAATTCCCAGGCCAAAAGGACTAGGCTCTGTCTATTCCCACCTTTTATCCCTCTCTGTGCCTAGCCATACCACTTCCTGCCTCAACCTACTTAGTAGGGCTTAAAGGTATGTGTGTCTTCTAAGTACTGGGATCAAAGGCATGAATCCCAAGTGCTGGGATTAAAGGTGTGTCACCACTGCCTGGTTTTTATGGTTAACTAGTAGCTGGCTTTACCCTCTGATCATGAGTCAAGTTTTATTTATTAGAGCTAAAGTAAAATATCACATCTGACCTATGAACAGACAGTCTCATCTCATTGAAGGAAAGGCAATTTTCTTACAATTAATTTTGATTTCTGTTCACCTTCTCTAGTTATGTCTCCACAGCAAATCTGGGGATGAATTTTTCCAAGTTTGCTTTGTTTATTTTTTCATACCTTTCTCTCCCATCTCCTTTTACTTATCTGTCATTCTCACAGGCAGAGACTGCAGTCTTTGCCCTAAGCACAAGAGTGAAGTAAAGTGAGCAGGAGCAATGAGGTGAAGACCACAGTTTCACTTATTTGCATTTCTTTATCTACACAGTAAAGGTTCTACAGAATCTGATGGCAGAGTCACAGGCTATCATCCACATGGGATAGATAAGGATTCGATTTAATGCTTGAAAACCATTAGGAATGAAAAGAAAGATGCATTCAAGACAGAAATAAAAGGGGCCATTCTCTGGCCAAACATAAAACAGCATCTGCTGCAACAACCCGGGGTCTAAGCCACTCAGAGCAGCATCTTTTGTTACTCAAGGATGGCAGCTTTGCTGAGGCCTTTGAGGACATAAATAATGACAGATATGGGGTATGTGCCAAGTGAGAAGCAAGGGAAAAGTCACAATTTGATGTGCAACTGCTTGATTCTCAGCCATGTGAAAATACAGAGAGGCTGTCACTTAGAGTTAATGAAGCACCTTGGAATTACTGGGTGACTAATTTATTGTTTCATGCAGAGGAGCACACTACCAGAGCTGTCTGGTTTCCAGAAAAAGACAAAGCCATGCACATAATATACTCCTAGTGTACCCAAGTGGGTTCTCTGCCTTTGGTATTGGCACCTCACTCTATCCCACTGATATTTTGGCAGGACTCACTGGCTTTTCTGTGTGCAAGGTTTATGATCACAAAGCCCAGAAAATTCATATTCAACTCACATATTGAGAGCAACAAATCATCTTTGTCAATCCTTTTAACATGATAATTTCCAAGTATCTAATAGGATAGGCAAAACATAATCCTGGTCAGGTTTTAGACCAAAGAACTAAATAACAGGCATTACTTACCTTTGGGAGATTATTAACAAAACTTTTAATATAAAACAGATCATAAATATTAGCAGAAACAGATTGAATATTTTAAATGTTTAGTGTTATTCACTTCTGTTTGACATAGAAAATGTGAAACATAAAACACATCTATCCATTCTTCATTATTTCACATCTATTCTTCAGTGATTTTCTTACACATCTTATTAAAGGGCTAGTAACATTTTTTCTCAACTTATGAGGCAACGAAGAGATATAAGCCTCTCACAAAAATGACTTTGTAATACTGCAAGAAAATTTTCGACTTTTTCTTTTAGTACCTGAACCATGAAATGAACCAGAAGCAGTTTGTTGTCTGTTTACACAAACCTATGTGCAATATTAATGAGTTGCACCAATTTTTATTTTTCTTAAGGCGCCCTCATAGTGCAACATTCATATTCATACTAAAAAATTGACTTAGCCTTGATCTGTGTTTCCAAAGAAGCAAAAGTCAATGGTATTCTCTATTAATTGAGAATCTTTGTTGAGGGAAGCTGTGGTTTACATGTTCAAAGTAAATTACAATATAAAAAACATGGAACATGGATTAATGCAAGCTAGGATTATGTGACTGTGAGTTTATGTTTTGTCCTTTATTCTTCTATAGACCAGAGGGTGACATCAAATGCTTTCCCCTCCACTTTGTTTCATTTAAAAGGGTGCAGCTTTACTAAATCCAAATAGCAATTCTACTATACTAGCCAGCAAACCTTCCTTCCCTGATCCCTCAGTGCTGGAATGAGAGGACTATGCTATCACTCTTGGCTTTTCATTTCTTATGTTGGTGATCCAGCCTGGTGCCTTCATACTTGCAGAGCAAGTACATTACCAACTAAGCCATACTTTTAGGCGTCAAACATGAAGCATATGGCTTTGACTGTTTCAAAATAGATAAACTAAGATGAATATATGTTCTTAATCCCAGGACTTTGCCAATGGCGATCTAAACTTTTCAACTCTGTTTCAGCTTCCTTTATATGATATGGTGGGAAGGGAATCACCAAGGATAATAAACAGACTTGCCTTCTTGAAAAAAGTAATTTTATTTAATTTATTTAGGTATCTTTTGAAGTAGGGGATCAGTATTTATCTGAGGCTAGCCTGAAACTCACAGCAATCATCTTGTGTCAGCCTCTTGTCTTCTGGGATGACAGGTGGGTATCACCATGCCTGGCTATGAAATGCATGCTCTTTGACTCAGGCAACAAAAGTTAGGTAGTGTACTACAGCAAATGATATATTAAGCCCACTGTCCTGCAATTGGCATGAGACCACAGGTCTATCATTTAATGTAGATTAATAAAAAATAAAACTTGCAATTGGTTAAAAGATAATATTCTGCCTCTTTCCAGAGGCTTTAAGGTAGTTTTTTTTTTTTTTTTTTTTTTAAAAAAAACACCTTTATTTACTTTATTTGCCTTAGTGTTTGCCTGGAAGTGAGAACTGGAACTACAAACAGTTGTGAGCTGCCATGTGGGTGCTGGGAATTGAACTCAGGATCTCTGGAAGAGCAATCAGTGCTCTTAACTACTGAGCCATCTCTCCAGCCCCTTTAAGGCAGGTTCTATTGTTGAATTCTGAAGAATTAGAATGAGTGGCCTTTTTTATGTTTAATAGTATTAGTTATCATTTCTTTTCTCTTTTTCCTTTATTTATTTATTTATTTGGTAATTTCACATCATACACCCCATCAAACTCAGTTATCAGACCTTTCTTATGATATCCCCATTAAAAAATGCCCATTCATGCTGTTCATTTACTCACTGGACCATAATTAAACTCCCTGTGGCCAGACCCATAAAGAAAACCAGTCTTTACTCACCCATGCCCCTGCCAGAGACCATCAATGCAGAAGTGAGGCACTGTGTCATTTAGCTATGTTCTAGCCTTGAGTTCTTATGTACATTGACATCTCTCTCTTTTTTTAAAAAAAAAAAAATTTAAAGTTCACTAATGAGTGAGTACATCCCCTGCTTCTCTATCTGGGTTTGTGATACCTTGCTCAGGAGAATATTCTCCATATCCATCCATTTGTCTGCAAATTTTAGGATATTACTTTTTCTTACTGCTGAGTAGTACTACATTGTGTAGATGTACCACAGTTAGTTAATCCATTTTAGTTGAGAGGCATCTAGGTTGTAATGCTGCTATGAACATAGTTGAGCTAATGCTTTTGCATGCAAATGTCCATCTTTACGGTATATGCCTAACAGTGGTATTGCTGGATCCTTGGGGAGTTTGATTCCCAGTTTTCTGAGAAAATGCCATACTGCATTCCAGAGTGGCTGAACAAGTTTATACTCCCACCAACAATGGAGAAGTGTTCCCCTCACTCTGCATTCTCTCCAGCATAGGCTATCCCCTGTGTTTTTAATCTTAGCCTTTTAAGCATGGTTTTGCATAAAGTTCCTTCTTTGGATGAGCTGAAATATCTCATTGTTGGATATTGGATTAAAAATTGGATTGTGTGGAAATGCTAGTTTTATGCCATCATCAAATCTGGATTTACTTTAACCAAAATTTAAAGACCATTGACTTTGGAAGGTCAAAGTAGCCACTTGGTTCTGAATGAAGATATTTCATGGGCTATGACATAGTGGTAGACCATGTGCCCGTGGTTACACCTTATGTGCAATTCCAGGACCAAGAGTAAGCAACAATAGTGACAAAAATGGAGAGAGGACTGAAAAGGTTTGGGAACATTGTGGGAAAGGGAACAAAAAAGATGTTAAGAGCCAGAAGTCAGGGAAGAATAAAGCAAAATAATATCTTCTGGACATGGAAGGACCCATGCACTCTTAGCAGCTGTGGGGGTCTATACAGGATTAAATCAGCCAACATTTCAGCATGAAAGGGAGAGGGGCTTAAAATGGCCCATCCTTAACTGAGGAACAATGGCTAGTAGATGGCTTCTGGGGAAATGAAAGAACATGTCCTTTAAGGGTGTGGCCTTTGGTAAGTCCATCATGTTCCAGTAACTGGCCCCACACTGAAGCTTATGTGGTCACCACAAATGGGGTTCAATAAAATATATAATATATTGTATGTATACATATACACATACATATAAACACATATATACACACATGTGTGCATATATATACACATTTATGCACACTTACATTCATAATCACATACACATATATGCAAACAGATACACATAAACACACACATACAAGAACATAGAGTTGTGCAACGTAGGTATGTAGTAGGACAGGTACTATGTATGTCTGAGAGAAGCTGGGCAAAGATTAGGGTGTAACAATGTTCAAAGAAGCAATAAAATGATTGGATAAAAAGAAAAATACTTTTCACTTAAGAAAATTTTAATAAATATTAATAAAATGTTAAAGAAAAGGAAATATATGCATAGTTATAAAACAGATGCAATCAGAGGAGGAAAATTAATAAATAAACAGCAAGTCTAAAGACCTAGCAGGCTTCTTTGTCTAATTACATATATTAATATTTATTAAAACTTTGTGACATGCACTTTACAAATTTTATCTCAATTAGTATTCTTAGCAGTTCTACAAAGTAGACATTATTATGCTAAATGATAGAGTTAAATGTCTGGGACTTGGAGAATATATAAAGCTAATATCAGCTGCTGTTAAATCAAAGAAAAAGCTTTGAGCTCAAGCATCCCTAATCCCAGGACCCACATTCACCACATTGCTGGCTGCTAGCCAGGTGAACCATACTGGCAAATATCCCTGTGAACCTAGCCCAAAACACAGTTTATAGGCTTTAAGGTGGTTTGTTAGGAGTTAATGCCCAGCAGAAATCTGTATTGAGAAAGCCATGAACAAGGCTCCTCTCATGTTCTATACTTACAAACACTCAAGTTTTTGAAGGCTAATACATTGCAGGCTCAAAATGGACATCTAATTGGACTTCATCCTCAAATTCCTTGTCTTCAGAGTCAGGCTTCTGACATATGGTTTACCTCCACAGAGCAACTTGACATTAAAGGAAGCTTGTTTATTGAGAAGTCAAGCCATCCCATTTGTAACTTAGGAGAGCAAGTAAAGAACAATGCAGGGCCACCCTAGATGACTTCGGCAAGTTATTTCACTGCATTACATAAAACATCAAGAATGTTAAGAAACATGGAAATGCATTTTTAATTCCTCAAACGATGGAACCAACCAAAGCAAATGAGATTTTCTTAGAAGAAAGAACCAATTATTCAAACTAGTCATATCTTTACAATTAATAACACAAAGAATGTATTCAACATGGACAGACACATTCCCTTTTTCTCACAGGAAAGGATTATTGAATGGGATGTTTTAGTGAAGTCACTTCTCATGAGATTGTAAACAGTGCTGCTTCAAAAGAATGGGAGCCTCAGTGCATGATAAGGATTTATCTGGTATTTTAGGAATTCTAATCACGTGTTTATACTGTGTGAAAACTAGAGCCTTCTTGCACTTGTCCTCCACTGATCATGGACACCAGTGCTGCATCTATGCATCAGGGTTATCAAAGCTTCATTTTCAGATATGACAGCTCAATATTTATTCTTCCCAAGTGCTGTGCAGGACTCAGAGATTTTCCTCTGGTCCTTGAAGTTCTCCAGTCCCTGAAGACGGAGTCCTTTTGAGCCACACACAAAATTTGCATACTTTAAGCTTCTGGTTCCTGCTTTTGATGAACTGTTTTTTCATGTAACACACTGAAAAAAATGAATCCCAAATATTTGAAAGAAAAGCACATGCTCTGGATGTTGGCATCGTTTTATCTGAAGGACCTAAAATGCTTGAAAGTGAATTTTTGAAATCTTACCTAACAACAATGAACTAACAATACATGACTAGATAAACTAAATATCTTGGACATTTTTAGATGGAGACCTCTTCTATAGGTCAGTGTGCTGACTTCTGAACACTAAATTGCTCCGTTTTGCTTCAATAAGAACTGTCTACCGTGATGGTCTTTGAAGACTTTGAGAGTTTTGTCACTGTGCTATTCAGAGTGGATAGTAGTAGCATTTGGGTGTTTCTTTTCATTATTTTAAACATTATATCTATGCATATGTGAGACATAACATAACTGTTACTTTACTAGGTACCATTCATTTGGTATTTCAGTGAGAAAGCATTTCATCTATCTCAGATATTCTTTCTGCAGACGAAGTGTGTAGAGCTGTGGGTCTCAATCTTCCTAATGCTGTGACCCTTTAACACAGTTCTTTCTGTTGCAGTGGCCCTTACCATAAAATTATTTTCATTGTTACTTTATAACTGCAATTTTGCTACTGTTATAAATCATATTGTAAATATCTGATATGCAGGATATCTGATATGTGTTCCTTATGAAAGGGCTATTCAACTCCCCAAAGGACTTGAAACCTACAACTTAAGAACCATTGGTTTAGAAAGAAGTCTAACTCACAAATTCCAGTAGGAAACTTATTTCTTTTCAAACTACATTATATATTAAGTTCTATGTGTTATGTCCCAGGATATAATACAATTCTTATATCTCTTTGACTGTGTCTGTAAATAAGCTTCAAGCTCTGTCTTTGTGTGGTCTGACCATTCTAACTAGTAATCTGGTTTGCTTTGCAGCTGAACTGGTTCCTACCACTGATCCTGAGTAACTGGTTAGAATGAATGGAACAAATGAATGTAATGGCTTGGTATCAACAGTATATACAGGACCATTTCCCTTAATTAAATAATACCATATCTTAACAAATTATTGAAAGGTAGGCTATTTGCATAAACTTGAACCTATTGGTCATTTTAAGTAAAAACTTCCAGACTATAAATTGCTAGATGTCTCAAAATTGGATCAAGGCTTGTATTAGAAACCTGGCTAACTCCTCAGTGCTAGCAAAGTCATGATTGTTGGAAGAAAACTTCCAACAAGTAGTTTGCACTATTAGTGTAATTACTAACAACAATCTATTGATATTGGTCTTTATACCCACAGGTAAGTGTAGTCATTACCCTTAACAAGGAAACATCTCTCTTAACAGACAGATGTCTTCATAACAGAAAGACTGTTACAGAAAACCACAAGCGATCAAAATGCAGGGCTATAAAGTCCAGTCCCAATGATAAATCTAGAAAACACTCTGGGCCTAAGACTCAAAAGACATCATGGTACAGGTCACCTTACTTCCAGGATGGCAGTCTATAGATTGTTGTTGCTTACATTCACGGGAGGACCCCTCCAATTTAATTAATGCTCTCTGAAAATATATTCAATTATAGAATTGTCATGAACCTCACTAATGCTCCAAGTATTTCTTAAATCTATCAACTCAAAAATCCTTATTAACTGTCACACCAGGCAATTTACTAGTAAGTACCCAATAAATTGAAAACTATTGCAAGAACTACACATATCTAATATTCTACTGGCTATTCCTATCTACATTTCTTTTTTTCAATCATACAGAAGAAGTATTACAACCACAGATTTAATCAATAATTTTATTTTTGTACATTAAAAAATTTAGGGGTTTGAGAGTTGCTTCAAAAGTTAAGAGCACATGAGTGCTCTTCCAGAGGTCTTCAATTCTCAACAACTACATGGTGGCTCACAATCATCTGTAATGAGATCTGATGTCCTCTTCTGTTGTGCAGGTGTACATGGTACTTTGAGGCATAACACTATATACATGATAAATAAATATTAAGAAAAGTAAGTCTAGGCAGGTAATGTAAATAGCTATTAATTTGCATAGAAATTAAAAGATAGTGCCAAATACATTAATCTTCTCAGTTTGTCTGTTTATCTGTATGTGTCAGTTTATCTGGTGTTCCTATCTCCTTTGGGTATACTACACACATTAGAGTAGCTTCTTATGCAATGCATATTTAAAACTTATTTATTTATCATTTTAAAAATATTTCTATTTATGAGCATTTAGAATATATTATAAAATATGTGACTTAATGTTAATGCATGTGTGTATATATATTGTGATCAAATTCTCTGCCCATTTACTCTTCTCAGATTTCTTCCCTATCTCCTCAGTTTCCCTCTCAAATTTACGCACTTAATTTTATTTTTAACACTCAGAGAAAGTCAATGTTTTGAAGTATTTACCATTGCTTCTTAGTGTCCAAATCTGCTGAATACAGTTCATTTTCAGTAAATAATTTTATTTAGTTTAAGGAAAAGTAATTGGTTCAGAAGAGAAATATAGTATGCGTAAAGCATCATTGTGGAGGAAGCCATGATCAACAGACATTAATTTCAATATGGTATTTTCAAATCATAGTTAGGGGATATATTTAATTTCTAAAATTCAAATCCAGATAATGCTAAAAGGGAACAGGCTAACACACATTGCATAACAAAATATCAACTTGGTCTTGGATTAATTCTGCAGTAATGGTTCTGAAAACATGATCAGAGGAAATTTAGTTTATTAAACTTTTAAAAGGGTCAATTTGATCAAAAGAATCCTTACAATGAAGAAAGATGCTAATTTTCTTCATAACTTTCCAATACAGTTTCACAGGAGATTTATGGTATGTGAAATTATAAAGAGTTAATAAAGAAAAATTAAATAATCTAGCTCTTTTGTATTACAATAGACAATTAGAAAATCTGTAAAATTTGCAACAATGTTTAAATTCTCTTTTGAAAAAAATCTTTCTAAAATATGCTATTTATAGCAACATATAATGGGTTTATAATTTTATTTGTATTATATTTAGTGTGTGTGTGTGTGTGTGTGTGTGTGTGTGTGTGTGTGTGTATGTGTGTGTGTATGCCCTTTTGGTGATCAGAGGACATATTTTAGAAATCATCTCTCTTTCTCTCATGTGTATCCCAGAATTGATCAAACACAGGTCCTTAGGATTGGCAGCCTGGATGTTAACACAATGTTATTTTGTTTTTATGGTTAGATAGTAACTGACTCTGTCATAGTTATGGCTGGCCTGGAACTTGCTGTGTAGATTATACTGGCTTCAGACTTAAAGAGATCCACCTACCTCTGCCACCTGAGTGTTGTAATTAAATACGTTTACCATCACACCAGACATAGAATTGCTATGTTTAAGTGGACTAGTAAATAAATAATTTTAAATGTCTCCATTGTATTTCTAATTAATAAATATATTAAAAGACAACCCATATCAAATCAAGTTTGGGGAGGTCTCAAAACCTTTAAAGTATATTAGGCAATTCTGAGACACAAACATTTGATAATACTATTTCAGAGCACAGAAAGCTCTATTTCTGAAGCCTTGATTTCTAAAGATGCTTCAGTTAGAGAGCAGTTATTAGAATAGTCTCCAAAGTTACTCTGTGGTTGTTCATGAAAACTGAATTTACTTTTTTCTTTGTTTGTTTCTCTTTTCTTTTTCAATTTTATTTTATTTTGCTTGAGACATCTTATACTGTAGCTCCAAATGACTTGTCTGCAACCAGTTTTTCTATGTCTGGCCAACAGTCAGGAGGAATCTTTTTCATCTTCAGTCCCACAACCACTTATAAAATAATTACACAGAGGGTTATATTAATTAAACACTGTTTATCTATCTATGACTGAGGCTTATTGCTAACCAACTCTTACATCCTAAACTAACCCATTTCTATTAATCTATGTGTTGCTACATGACTCATGGTTTACCTGTGTTTCATTACATCTTGTTCCCTTAGCAGCTGGCAGTGTCTGCCCTGACTCTGCATTTCTTTTCCCCCACTCTTTTCTTAGATTCCCTGCCTGGCTATAAGCTGTTTTACCATAGGCCAAAGCATCTTCTTTGTTAACCAATGGTAGGAACACATCTACAGCATACAGAAAATCATCCCATATCACTTGCCTTGTTCTGTCTAGTCAAAAAGAAATGTTTCAACTTTAAGATGGTAAAATTACATATAAAAAACTAGTTATTAAGTAAGAGATACAGGTACAATATCTAGTTTTTTGTATTTAACAAATGAAAGAAAACACTCTACCATCTACCTATATTTGTGAGTCTGAAGGTTTATATTTAATTTACCTTTTATCATGACTATAATTATAACAGACATTATAGGACAAAAGGTTAGATTATTGAATCAACTCTGAAAAAGAAACAAAAATGATAAGATAAAGGATAAATTATTGAATCTACTCTGAAAAGAAAAAAAAAACAAAGGGGGGAAATGTGGTTATATGTTGTGTATCAAATAAAGATTCTCAACACAGGTCAACCACAGGCCAACAAAGAAGAAGCTTGCAGATGAAATAAATAGCTTAAATAGACCAATAAACCCTAAGGAAATAGAGGCAGTTATTAAAAGTCTCCCAACCAAAATGAGCCCAGGGCCAGATGGTTTCATTGTAGAATTCTACCATAATTTTAAAGAAGAGCTAAAACCACTACTTCTCAAATCATTTATACACAATAGAAACAAAAAAGACATTGCCAAACTCTTTGTATAAGACTACAGTCACCCTGATACCTAAAGAATACAAAGATACAACAAAGAAAAAGAATTACATACTGTCTTTCTCATGAATATTGATGCAAAATCACTCAATAAAATACTGGCAAGCTGAATTCAAGAACATATCAAGAAACTCATCCACCATGATCAGGTGGGCATTATCACAGAGATGCAGGGATGGTTCAACATATAAAAGTCTGTCAATGTCTGCCATCATATAAACAACTTGAAAGAAAAGAACCACATGATCATCTCAATAGATACTGAAAACAGCCTTTGACCAAATTCAATACTCTTTCATGATAAAGGTCTTAGAGATATCAGGGATACAAGAAACATACCTAAACATAAATAAAACAAAATAAACGAAATATACCACAAGCCAGTAGTCAATATCAAACTAAATTGGGAGAAACTCAAAACTATCCCACTAAAATGAGGAACTAGAAAACCAACGCTGCCAACTCTACCTACATCTATTCAACATAGTTCTCAAAGTTCTCACTGAACCAATAAGGCAACAGAGAGAGATCAGGGGAATAACAAATGGAAATGAAGAAGTCAAACTACTGACATTTGCAGAAGATATGATAGTATATATAAGTTAACCCACAAACTCTACCAGGGAACTCTTACAGCTAATAAACACTTTCAGCAATGTGGTAGGATACAAGATTAACACACATAAAAAACAAAACAAAACAATAGTCAATCCTCCTGTACATAAATGAAAAAAGAGCTTAAAAAGAAATCAGAGAAACATCACCTTTTAAAATAGCTACAAATAACATCAAATATCTTGGGATAGCTTTAACCAAAAAAGTGAAAGACATATATGGCAGAAAATTTAAGTCACTGAAAATAAAAATTAAAGAAGATACTAAAAAATGGAGAGATCTTCCATGCTCTTGGATAAGTAAGACAAATATAGTAAAAATGGTGATTTTACCAAAAGCAATCCACAGATTCAATGCTATTCCCATGAAAATCTCAATACAATTCTTCATAGAACTAGAAAGAACAATACTCAACTTCACATAGAAAAAACAAAAAACCCAGGATTGCTTAAAACAATCTTGTTCAATAAAAGAGCACCTGGAGGCATCACCATCCCTGACTTCAAGCTCTGCTATAGAGCTACAGTAATAATAATAATAATAATAATAATAATAATAATAAAAGAAAAAACAGCTAGGTATTGGCATTAAAAACAGACATGTGGGTCAATGAAATTAAATGGAAGATTCTGACATTAATCCACACACATATTAACAAAGAAGCCAAAAATATACAATGAAACAAAAAAAGGGAAAGCATCTTCAACAAATAGTGCTGGCATAACTAGATGGTGGCATGTAGAAGAGTGCAAATAGATACATATCTATCATCCTGCACAAAACTTAAGTCTAAGTAAATTAAAGACCTGAATATAAACTCAGTTGCACTGAACCTCATAGAAAAGAAATTGGGAAATAGCCTTGAACACAAATAGACGAGTAGCATAGACATTGAGAGCAAACATTAATAAATGGGACTACCATACAAACATGGTATGTACTCACTCATTAGTAGATTATAGATGTAAAGGAAAGCATAACTAAATGACAGTCTACAAGCCCTGAGCAGCTAGGTAATGAGGAGAAACATGGGATGGTTGAGTTCAGGGAGATACATAGAGGGAGAACAATGAAATATATATGTTGACAGAGAAAGACATTGTGGGGTTAGAGAGAAACCTGGTGCTAGAGAAATACTTAAAAATCAACAAAGATGACCCAGCAAAGAATCCAAGCAATAGTGAAGAGGGTATGTCAACAGGCCTTCCTCTATAATCAAACTGATGTTTACCCTAATTGTCATTATAGAACCTGCATCCAGTAACTATTGGAAGCAGATTCAAAGATCACAGTTCAGCACCTTGTTGATCTCCCAGTCCACTGGAAAAAGGAGGGATTATATGAGCAAAAGGGTCAAAAGCACAGTGAGCAAACCCACAGAAACAGCTGACCTGAGCTATTAGGAGCTCAATGATTCTGAATTGACAGCTGGAAAACCTGTATAGGTCTGAAATAAGCACCTAAATAAAAATGACAATTGAATGGCATGAGCATTTTATGTGGCCTCTGGCAGTGGAACCAGAATTTATTCCTAGTGCATGAATTGACTTCTAGAATCCTATTTCTTACCAAGGAAAGCCACGTTCAGCCTTGATACTGGGGAGAGGGGCTTAGTCCGACTTCAAAGGAATATGCCAGACTATACTGACTCACCCTAGGAGTCCTTACCCTCTCTGAGAAATGGGTGGGGGAATGGAATGGCGGAAGGCTAGAGGATAACTGAGAAGAGAGCAGGAAGGGAAACAGGTGTGAGTATGTTAAAAAAAACTTACAAACAAACAAATAAACAACAACCCCTCCAAAAAAAGATTGCCAGAAGATCGGAGGACAGAGTCAGCCACCTGTGTCTTGATATTACCTTCTAAAGCTATTCCTTCCGGCCTCAATTCCTTTTTCTATTTAAGGTTTTTGCAGTTACTCCAGATAATATACAGAAGATTCAGAACCAGTATCCACAAACAAAAAATAACATGGTGCTTATGTTTTTGGTTCTGAGTTATCTTATTTAATAAATAGTCATCCTGCTAAAAGCAGCTACATATTTAACATAATTCCATTCAAAATCCCCATGACATTATTCACAAAAATAGAAAAAAAAAGTCCTAAATTTTATATGGAACCAAAAAGACCCTGAATAGTCGAACCAATCCTGTGTAAAAATCACAGTGTTGGGAGCATTATTATAATACCAGATATCAGGGTATACTGAATAAATGCTTCTACAAAAACAGACATGTAAACCAATGGATCAAAATAGAACATCCAAACATGAGTACCTATGACTTCAGCCATTTTGTATTTAACTGAGATTCCCAAAACTACAAACTGAAGATAAAACAGTGGCTTCCACAATGGTCCTAAAACAACTGTGTGGCTACATGTAGTAGAATGAAATTATGCCTACATTTACTACCCTGTACAAAAGTCAAGGCCTAATGAATCTAAGGTCTTTTGACATGTTTTTAATTTAAAAGTCTTTGTTTACATTCTAACCACAGTTCCCCTTTCCTTCCCTCCTTTCACTCACTCCCTCAACTTTCCCCCACCTCGCTCCATCATCTACTTCTCAGAGAGAATAAGGCCTCTCATGTGACATCTACAAAGTCTGGGATATCAGAGTGAGACAACACCAAGCCAGCCTCCCCCAACCCCTTGTATCAAGGCTGAGTAAGGTATTTCTTTATAGAAAATGGATTCTAGGAAATCAGTTCATGCACTAGTGACAAATCCTGGTTCCACTGTCAGAGGCCCCCACCAACTGCTCAAGACACACAATTGTCATCCTTATTCAAAGTGCCTAGTTTGGTCCATTGCACTGCAGGTTCCCCAGCTGTCATTCCAGGGTCATTGAGCTCCAAGGAGCTCAGGTAATCTATCTTTGTAGGGTTTGCCATCATGATCTTGACACTTTGGTTTATATAATCCTTCCTCCCTCTCTTAGACTGGATTGGGATCAGCCTCATGCTTAGCTGTGGATCTCTGCATCTGTTTCAGTTGCTGGATGATGGTTTTATGATAACAATCAGATTGGTCATCAATTTGATTACAGGGGAAGGCCAGTTCAGGCACCCTCTCCACTATTGTTTGGAGTCTCAACTGGGATCATCCTTTTGAATCCTTAGCAATTTCCCTAGCTCTAGATTTCTCCCTCACCCCAAAATGATTTCATATGGTAAGATATCTATTTCATTGTTCTCCCTCTCCATTTCTCCCTCAACTCTACCATTCTGTTTCTTCATATTCTCTTCCTACCTCCCCTTACCCTCCATGCTCCCAATTTACTCAGGGAATTTTATCTGTTTCCCCCTCCCAGGGGATTCATGGCTGTCTCTCTTAGGGAGCTCCTTGTTACCTAGCTTCTCCTGGGTTGTGGATTGTAGCCTAGCTATTATTTTCTTTATGTCTAATATCTACTTAGAAGTCAGTATATACCATGTTTGTCTTTCTGGGTCTGGGAGACCTCATTGAACTCATTCAAGATATATTTTTCAACTTCCGTCCATTTGTCTGCAGTTTTTTTTCCTTAGAAAACTTTAGGTTAATGAAGTATTTCAGGATAAGAATACTTTTGCATCCAAACATACCTGTATATATTGATAAATATATATATATATAAACATTCATTAACATACATGGTCATGTGTGTTTGCTTAACAGAAAAATGCAGATGAAAGACACAAACAGACAGGGAGTTGATGTACTGATGGATGAAGTTTCCATTTGGTTTCCCTCCTTGTATCAGTTCCAACCACAGTTTTCCACTGTTATCCAATGAGAAGTGATGCATCTCTTTCCTCTGAAGGGGCTTGAAACGTCAAGTAATCAGGCACACTAGTCACAAAAGTAAAAGGGGGTAGGAAAACAATTTACTTTCGTTTTTCAAGACAGTGCTTCTCTGTGTAGCCCTAGTTGTCCTGAAACTGGTTTTGTAGACCAGCATGGCTTTGAACTCAGAGATCTGTCTGCCTCTGCCCCTGCCTCCTGAGAGTTGCCTACAATTTTCAAGATGTCATTTTTTGTTCTTACTGCTCCACTGAATAAATGTACCACATTTCTTAAGTTGAGGGACATGTAGGTTGTTTCTGCATTCTGATTATTACAAATAAGTTCTAAATAAACATAGTTGAGCACATTACCTTGTGATATAAATATACATCCTTTGGATCTATGCCCAAGAATGATATTTCTCGAGCATTAGGTAAATTGATTCCCAGTTTTCTGAGAGACCTCCATCCTGATTTCCAAAGTGTCTGTACAGATTTATATTTCCACCAGCAATGAGAAGTTTTCCTTTTACTTCACATCTCCTCCTCCAGCATAGGCTGTCATTGGTGGGTTTTTTTGTTTGTTTGTTTGTTTTGTTTTTTTAGTCTTAGCCAGGCTTATAGGTGTAAGATGGTATCACAGAGTTGTTTTGATTTGCATTTCCCTGATGGCTCAGAATTTTGAGCAATTCTTTAAGTGTCTTTCAGCCATTTGAGCTTCTTTTGGGGGAAATTTTCTATTTAGCTCTATACCCAATTTTTTAATTGAATTATTTGGGGTTTTTGACCTCTAGCTTTTCTGAGTTCTTTGTATATTTTAGAGATTAGTCTTCTGTCAGATATAGAGTTATTTAAGATCTTTTCTCATTCTTTAGGCTTTTATTATGTCTTTTTTTCCTTCTTTATTTTATATTTAACAAAAAAACAGTAACATGAATTTAAAATGAGGAAAAGTTAACAATAACTATAAATAGGATAAGAATCATAAGCATGGCTTATCAAGGGTGGTAATGCAAATAAGATAGCTACACATATATTTACTATGTGTTCAGCTTTCCCTCTGAAATTTTTTTTCCATCCCTGTATATCCTTAATCAAGGTCCCTTCCCCCTCCCACCACATCTTGTCATTTTTCTTCTCTGCAATTCCCCATCCCTTCCCTGGGCAGGGAGCATACAGTCCTATGGTCCCACTGACCCAATAATGCTTGGATCAGTCTCCACTCCTGGCCAGATCCAGTTTTGTCCCCCTTCCCTCAAGAGTGAGTCTGGTGTTCCTATAGTTGGAGTGGGGTTCGAAAGGTCAGTCCAGGGTGTTTCTCTACAGATTCAATGCACTGCATTTATTATGTCTTATTGACCATGTCCTTTGTCTTACAGAAGTTTCTCAGTTTCAAGAAGTTCCATTTATTATTGTTTTCTCAGTATCTGTGCTACTAGTATTATATTTAGAAGGTATTCTATTATGCCAATGCAATCAAAGCTATGCTATCAGGCTCAGTATAAATAGATTTATGTTGAGGTCCTTATATCACTGGTCTTAATATGAAATCTGAAGCATTACAACTGCTAGGAAAAAAACAAAAGTAGCATCCTACAAGTCAAAGATATTAAAAATAAAGACATTCAGAATAGAATTCTATTATTTTAAGAATTTTGAGATCAGTGATAGAAAATGGAAATTTATACAGCTATAGTGTTTCTGTACAGCAAAGAAAATAATCAAACATGATAAAGAAGCCCAAAAGTGATAGAGAATCTTTACCATCTGTATAATGGATAAAGAAAGAATGTCCAGAATATATAAAACTAAAAAAAAAAATGGAGGAAGAAAAGAAACATCCCAATTTAGAAATGGGCTATGAATCCAAATGGAGAGTTCTTAAAGAAAGAAACAAAAATAGGTAAAAATATCTCAAAGGCATTCATCATTTTTAAGAATTAGGGAAATGCAAATTAGAACTGCTTTGTTATTTCACCTTACCCTGCTGAAAATGACTAAGAACAAGAAAATGGATCAACATAGTAAAAATGGCAATTCTACCAAAGGCAATCTACAGATTCAATGCACTGCCTTTGGAGCTTGAAAGAACAATACTCAATTTCATTTGGAATAACAGGAAAGCCAGGATTGCCAAAACAATTTTACTCAACAAAAGAACCTCAGGAGGTATCACCATCCCTGACTTCAAGCTATACTTTAGAGCTACAGTAATAAAAACAGCCTGGTACTGGCATAAAAACAGACATGTAGACCAATGGAATAGAATTGAGGATCCAGACATTAACCCAAAAACCTATGAACACTTGATCTTTGACAAAGAGGCCCAAAACATTCAATGGAAAAAAGATAGTATATTTAACAAATGGTGTTGGCATAGCTGGATGGAAGTGTGTAGAAAAATGCAAATAGATCTGAGCCTGTCACCCTGCACAAAACTCAAATCCAAGTGGATCAAAGACCTCAACTTAAACCCAACCACTTTGAACTTGATAGAAAAGAAAGT
>PVIH01010652.1:0-73829 GCA_004025045.1 Sigmodon hispidus
GTGCCACTGGTGTTATATTTAGGAAGTGGTCGCCTGTGCCAATTTGTAGAAGTGTATTTCCCACTTTCTTTTCTAACAAGTTCAAAGTGGTTGGGGTTAAGTTGAGGTCTTTGATCCACTTGGATTTGAGTTTTGTGCAGGGTGACAGGCTCGGATCTATTTGCATTTTTCTACACACTTCCTTCCAGTTATGCCAACAAAATTTGTTAAATATACTATCTTTTTTCCATTGAATGTTTTGGGCCTTTTTGTCAAAAATCAGGTGTTCATAGGTTTTTGGGTTAATGTCTGGATCCTCAATTCTATTCCATTGGTCCACAAGTCTGTTTTTATGCCAGTACCAGGCTGTTTTTTATTACTGTAGCTCTATAGTATAGCTTGAAGTCAGGGATGGTGATACCTCCTGAGGTTCTTTTGTTGAGTAAAATTATTTTGGCAATCCTGGCCAAGGGAGGGGATGGGGAGTTGCAGAGAAGAAAAATAATCAGATGTGGTGGGAGGGGGAAGAGACCTTCAATAAGGATATACAGGGATGGAAAAAAAATTCAGAGGGAAAGCTGAACACAAAGAAAATATATGTGTAGTAATCTTATTTGCATTTCCACCCTTGATAAGCCATGCTTATGATTATTATCGTCTGTATAGTTATTGTTAACTTTTTGACATTTTTAAATTCTTTTTACTGTTTTTTTTTTTTTTGGTAAATACAAAATAAAGAAGGAAAAAAGAAAATGTCTTTTGGACACACACAAACACAAAAAAAAAAAAAACAAAAAACAAAACAAACAAACAAAAAACCTGTTTGGCCCATGCAAGGCGGGGTAGAAGTGGGTAGAGAATCAGAGGCAGCCAGGTAGAAGGAGGGTGGAGCTAAGTCTGTCACCATCCATCCCCCAAAAACCAACATATAAAAAAACAGGTGAGACACGGGCTGTGGCCACATAGTAAAAAGATTAATAAAAATAGATTAAATTAAGATAAAAAACTAGCTAATAATATACTCAAGACATAGACCAACAATAAAAAATATATGTGTCTAATTCATTTCTTTAAAAGAAAAAAGCCACAACGCGTGCCAAGTCACAAACCTCCAGCCCCAAACAGGCCAAAAAATACTTCATACAATACCCGAGTGCCACAACTGACCAGGAGCCATCTAATCATGAACCACTGAAGCCATGGGCAAACATGAGTGCAAAAAATTACATAATAATACAAAGAACAACATGGTAACTCCAGAAGAGAGTGGCGATCTTATAAATACAAGACCTGAACTGAGCAATGAAGAGGAAACAGAAAGAAGCAACACCAAAAATTCCTTTTTGATGATCATTGAAGCTCTCAAAGAAGATATGAAAAATAGCCTTAAAGAAATAGAAGAAAATACAAACAAAAAATTGGAAGAGATGAACAAATCTATGAAAGAAATATGCCAGGAACTAAAAGCTGAAATAGAAGCAATAAAAAAGGCACAAAATTAGGCAAAGATGGAAATAGAAAACCTGAAGAAAAAAGCTGGAACCACAGATACCAGGATAACAAACAGAATTCAAGAGATGGAAGATAGAATCTCTGAAGTGGAAGACTCAGTAGCTCAAATAGATATATCAGTCAAAGAAAATAGTAAAACTAATAAAGCCATAACTCAAAATGTTCAGGAAATCTGGGACTCCATGAAAAGAACTAAATTGAGAATAATAGGAATAGAAGAAGGAGAAGAATACCAGCTCAAAGGCACAGATAATGTTTTCAATAAAATCATAGAAGAAAACTTCCCTAACCTGAAGAAGTAAATGCCTATAAAGATACAAGAAGCTTACAGAACACCAAAAAGATATGATACCAAAAAAAGTCAGCGTGCCACATTATAATCAAGCCACAAAACATACAGAACAAAGAAAAAATTTTAAGAGTTGCAAAAGAAAAGGGCCAACTCACATATAAAGGCAGACCCATCAGAATAATGCCAGAATATTCAATGGAAATGATGAAAGCTAGAAGGGCTTGGTCAGAAGTTATACAGATGCTAAAACAGCATGGCTGCCAAACTAGAATACTATACCCTGTAAAATTATCAATCACCATAGACAGAGTAAACAAGATATTTCATGACAAAGTCAGACTGAAAGAATATCTATCTACCAATCCAGCACTACAGAGAGTATTAGAGAGAAAACTCCAACCTAAGGACCCCAGATACACACACGAAATCAAAAACAATCAATAATTTCACAGAAGAATACCCTAGAGAAAGGAAATACAAACAAATTACCACCAAAGATAGCAGGAAATATGAGTCAATGGTCACTAATTTCCGTTAATATCAATGATCTCAACTCTCCTATAAAATGTCACACACTAACAAGATGGATACAACAACACAAGCCATCCTTCTGTTGCCTACAAGAAACACACCTGAACCGCAAAGACAGACACAGGCTGAGAATAAAGGGTTGGGAAAAGATTTTCCAGTCAAACGGTCCTAAGAAACAAGCAGGGGTTGCACTCCTAATATCTAACAAAGTAGACTTTAAGCTAAAAGCAATTAAAAGGGACCAAGATGGTCACTACTTATTCATCACAGGAAGAAGTGGTCAAGAGGAGATTTCAATCTTTTTTTAAAAAAAACTTTATTAATTATTTATTTATTTGCCTAGGTGTTTGCCTGGAACTGGAACTACAGACAGTTGTTAGCTGCCATGTGGGTGCTGAGAATCGAACCCGGGTCCTCCGGAAGTCAGACGGTGCTCTTACCCGCTGAGCCATCTCTCCAGCCCCGAGATTTCAATCTTAAATATTTATGCCCCTAATATAGGGGCACCTACTTATGTAAAAGAAACACTGCTAAAGCTCGAACCCCACAACAATTCTTACACCCTAATAGTGGAAGACTTTAATACCCCACTTTCAACCCTGGATAGATCAACCAGACAGAGCCTCAACAGAGAAATAAGGAGTCTAAAAGAGGTTGTGATGCAAATGGATTTCATAGATATCTACAGAAGCTTCCACCCAAAGGAAAAGGAATATACATATTTCTCAGCTCCTCATGGAACTTTCTCCAGAATTGACCACATAATTGGTCATAAAGCAAATATCAGCAGATACAAAAAAAAATGGAAATAATCCCTTGTAACACATCGGACCATCAGGGCCTAAAGTTAGAGTTCAACAACATCAAAACCCAAAGAAAGCCTACCAACTCATGGAAAGTAAACATCACTCAGATGAACCATCTCTGGGTCAAGGAAGAAATTAAGAAAGAAATCAAAGTCTTCCTAGAATTCAATGAAAATGAATCTATAACAATCCAAACTTGTGGGACACAATGAAAGCAGTCGTAAGAGGAAAATTCATAGCACTAGATGCCTATATGAAAAACTTTAAGAAATCACACAGTAGAGACATAAGAGCTCAGCTGAAAGCCTTAGAACAATTAGAAGCAAACTCACCTAGAAGGAGTAGTCAGCAGGAAATAATCAAACTTAGAGCTGAAATCAATATAATTGAAACAAAAAGAACAGTACAAAGAATCAATGAATCTAAGAGTTGGTTCTTTGAGAAAGTTGACAAGATAGATAAGCCCTTAGTCAAACTAATCAAAAAACAGAGAGAGAGTGTTCAAATCAACAAAATCAGAAATGAAAAGGGGGACATAACAACAGACCCCCAGGAAATACAGAGAATTATCAGATCATACTTTGAAAATCTGTATTCCACAAAAAATGGAAAACCTCGAAGAAATGGACAGATTTCTGGACAGGTACCATCTACCAAAATTAAATGAAGATCAGATTAATTACCTAAACAAGCCTATAACCCTTAAGGAAATTGAAGCTGTCATTAAAAACCTCCCCAAAAATAAAAGCCCTGGTCCAGATGGTTTCAGTGCCAAATTCTACCAGACATTCAAAGAAGAATTAGTACCGTTACTCCTCAAACTATTTCACACAGTAGAAATGGAAGGAATATTGCCAAATCCCTTTTATGAGGCCACAATCACCCTAATACCCAAGCAACTCAAAGACACAACAAAGAAGGAGAACTACAGACCAATTTCCCTCAGGAATATTGATGCAAAATTCTCAACAAAATTTTGGCAAACCGTATACAACAATGTATAAAAGATATCATCCATTCTGTAGGCTTCATCCCAGAAATTCAGGGCTGGATTAACATACGAAAAACAGTAAATGTTATCCATCATATAAACAAACTAAAGAAACAAAACCACATGATCATATCCTTAGATGCGGAAAAAGCCTTTGACAAAATCCAACACTCCTTTATGATTAAAGTCCTGGAGAGATCAGGAATATAGGGAGAATACCTAAATATAATAAAGGCAATTTCCAAGAAGCCGACAGCCAGTATCAAACTTAATGGAGAAAAATTCAAAGCAATCCCACTAAAGTCAGGAACTAGACAAGGATGTTCTCTCTCCCATTATCTATTCAATATAGTTCTCGAAGTTTTAGCTAAAGCAATAGGGGAACAAAAAGAGATCAAGGGCATGCAAATTGGAAAACAAGAAGTAAAGCTATCTCTATTTGCAGATGATGTGATTGTATACATAAGTGACCCACAAAAGTCTGCCAAGGAACTGCTACAGCTGATAAACACCTTCAGCAATGTAGCAGGATACAATATTAACTCAAAGAAATCAGTAGCCCTTCTATACACTAAAGTTAGAAGAGCTGAAAAAGAAGTTAGTGAAACATTACCCTTCATAATAGCTGCAAATAATATTAAATACCTTGGAGTAACTATAACCAAAGAAGTAACAAACCTATTTGACAAAAATTTTAAATCACAGAAGAAAGAAATTGAAGAGGATATCAGAAAATGGAAAGCTCTCCCATGTTCCTGGATTGGTAGGATCAACATAGTAAAAATGTCAATTCTACCAAAGGCAATCTACAGATTCAATGCACTGCCCATCAAAATCACAACACAATATTTTTTGGACCTTGAAAGAACAATACTCAATTTCATTTGGAATAACAGGAAAGCTAGGATTGCCAAAACAGTTTTACTCAACAAAAGAACCTCAGGAGGTATCACCATCCCTGACTTCAAGCTATACTATAGAGCTACAGTAATAAAAACAGCCTGGTACTGGCATAAAAACAGACTTGTGGACCAATGGAATAGAACTGAGGATCCAGACATTAACCCAAAAACCTATGAACACCTGAACTTTGACAAAGAGGCACAAAACATTCAATGGAAAAAAGATAGTATATTTAACAAATGGTGTTGGCATAGCTGGATGGAAGTGTGTAGAAAAATACAAACAGATCCGAGCCTGTCACCCTGCACAAAACTCAAATTCAAGTGGATCAAAGACCTCAACTTAAACCCAGCCACTTTGAACTTGATGGAAATAAAGTCGGAAATACACTTCTACAGATTGGCACAGGTGACCACTTCCTAAATATAACACCAGTGGCACAGACACTAAGACCAACAATCAATAAGTGAGATCTCCTGAAGCTAGGAAGCTTCTGCAAAGCCAAGGACACTGTCAATAGGACAAAACGACAGCCTACAGAATGGGAAAAGATTTTCACCAACCCTACAAGCGATAGAGGACTGATGTCTAAGATATATAAAGAGCTCAAGAATGTAGAGCCCAAAACCTTGAATAACCCTATCAAAAAATGGGGTACAGATCTAAAAAGGGAATTCTCAGCAGAGGAACTTCGAATGGCTGAAAGGCACCTGAAAAAGTGCTCTTCATCTTTAGCCATCAGAGAAATGCAAATCAAAACAACTTTGAGATACCACCTAACACCTATTAGATTGGCTAAGATAAAAGGCACAGATTTCAGCCTATGTTGGAGAGGATGCGGAGCTAGGGGGACACTTCTACATTGTTGGGTGGGAGTGTAAGCTTGTTCAGCCATTTTAGAATGCAATATGGCAGTTTCTCAGAAAATTGAGAATCAATCTCCCCAAGGACCCAGCAATACCACTTCTGGGTGTATATCCTAAAGAGGCACATTCACACTCCAAAGGTATTAGCTCAACTATGTTCATAGCAGCATTATTTGTAATATCAAGAACCTGGAAACAACCTAGATGTCCCTCAACTGAAGAATGGATTAACAAACTGTGGGTACATCTACACAATGGAATACTACTCAGCATTAAGAGAAAATGATATCCTAAAATTTGCATGCAAATCGATGGATTTGAAGAATATCCTCCTGAGCGAGGTATCACAATCTCAGAAAGATAAGCAGGGGATGTACTCACTCATTAGTGGTCTCTAAAAAAACAAACATGAAAAATAGTCAAGCATGCCCAAGTGGTAAACCACATCCACTGAACAGCTTGGGATCAGAAACACCCTGGACTGACTCTTCGGATCCCACTCCAACTATAGGAACACCTGACTCACTCTTGAGGGAGGGGGTACAAAACTGGATTTGGCCAGGAGTGGAGACTGATCCAAGCATTATTGGGTCAGTGGGACCATAGGACTGTCTGCTCCCTGCCCAGGTAGGGGATGGGGAGTTGAGGAGAAGTAAAATGACCTCATGTGGTGGGAGGGGGAAGAGACCTTCAATAAGGATATACAGGAATGGAAAAAAAATTCAGAGGGAAAGCTGAACACAAAGTAAATATAGGTGTACCAATTTTATTTGCATTATCACCCTTGATAAGCCATGCTTATGATTCTTATCCTCTTTATAGTTATTGTTAACTTTTCAGCATTTTAAATTCATTTTACTGTTTTTTGATAAATACAAAATAAATAAAGAAGAAAAAAAAGAAACTCATGACAAGATTCTAAGAAACTAATGGAGAAATATGAATATAAAGCTTTGCAGATTCTGCATCAGCCACTTTCTAATGAGTGATCAACAGAGTAACAAATATTATATTTGTTGCTTGGTATTTCTTGGTATTTCTCGGTTTTTCTCTATCTATTCCTCTATTTCTGTCTCTTCCTGTGTCTTCTTGCTTTTTCTTCTTCTCCTTCTTCTCCTCAGCACCATAGTAAAAATAAGAATAAGAAGAATATATGAACTTAGAGGAAAACAACATTGGAGTTTGAGAGAAAGTGAGAATAAATATTAAACATTTTGGCCAGTGAAGCTTAAAAAATAGATAAGGGTCAGAGGAAGAAATTGGTAAGAGGGAGACAGAAATTGAGACCATGACTTACAAGGCATCATCAGTGAATTTTTTTTCAAGCAGCTGTGAGTTTGCGATACTATCCAGAATGTCAGGGAAGCACAACATTTTAGCAAGTGTTCCAATTTTTATTGATCCTTGGCCAAAACACTAACCAAAGCCAACTTGACAGAAGAAAATAATTCTTTGTTATAGATCCAACATTATGAAATCTAAAATAGTGACTGAAGAAGAAAACATGGAAGAACTTTCTTATATAATCTAGGATCTTCAGCCTGCTTTAGCACTACTTATAGCATACTGGATTCTTCTATCTCATTTTTATTTTTATTTATTTTTTTTTAAGAAAGTGCTACTCTACACTTCATCACAGGCCAATATAATGAAGGTAATGCTTCAAAGGATGTTGCTTCTTTGCACTAGAATCAGTTTTGTATCATATTAACAAATCTAACTAACACTGAAAATTTCTAAAATAAAAAATATGAAGCAGCAAAAGAAACACTCTTAGTTATAACACAATTGGAACATGTTTTTTTTTTTTTTTTTTTCTTAGTAAGCATCATTTTCTTCCCAGGCAATTGACAGGCTCATTTGGATTAACAATTAACAGACAGGTTAATTTTATGTCTTTGTAGTGTGACATTATTTTGAACAGTTTATAATGTCATGTCTCTACTCATGGCCACACATGCCTTAGCTCACACTCATTTTTTTATTGTTGTTTTGTTTGTTTGTTTGCTTACTTTATATACATGTATGTGTGCCTAGGTTTAGTGATTATAGAGCAATATGAAATCATTGGAGTTACCAGAACTGGAGTTAAAGGCATTTTTGAGCCCCTGTTATAGCACTGGATTTCCATTTATTTAACTTGTTAAAGCTGTATTACTTTTTCTTTCTGAAACATTTAACAGGTTTAATAAAGATCTGAAAAGTCAATAGATAGGCAGGAGAGAGATAGGTAGGGCTGCCAGAAAGAGAGAATAAATAGGAGAAGAAATCAAGACTCATGAGTAGAGTATTAGAGTGTGGAGTGTGAAAATAAAGGAAAGATGATACCAGTGGCCAGGTACCCAGATACACAGCTAGCAACAAAGAAATCAAGCAATAAATAAAGAAAGGTAAAAAGCCCAAAGGCAAAATATACTTAAAGAGAAAAACAATAATTTAAGTTAGCAAAGCTGCCTAGAAATAAGCAAAGCTAAGGCTAGATGTTAATGTGCAAAAATAAATATCTATTTATAAAGAACTGGGTGGCAGACCTCCAAAAATATATATACTACAATATATATTAATTCTTTTCATTCTATGACCATTGCTTAGAAGTATATCATCTAAAATATGCTACCAAATATATTTTTTGTAATCATTCGCTGTGTGTGATAGTTAATGAACCTTTACACTACATCCTATGTCACCTGGCATTTTGTTTTTGTTCCCTATAATAAATACTTGTCCTGAAAAATTGTAGTTGTAATTATAATTCTATTCTCCAAAAGCAATATACATGATCAGTAACATAAAACACATGCCAGAATTATGTTTAAGTTTTCTATGAATTAAATCAATAATACCTTTAGTAACAGCAAGATATAGATTTGGGATTTTAATCCATGAAGATTGGTCCAAAAACTGTGTTTGTAATGGCCCATCACCTAGTTCATTCATCTATATTTTTAAATATTTAAATTTCTATACCAATTGGAATGAGCATTTAGAAAAGCCAAGTTAGCGGATAAATTGCATGTTTATTTGTATATTTATGCATCTTTTTGTCAATTAATGGGAACTGCCAGTTACAGTGGCATGACTTTACTGTAGTAAATAGTGTCTGGCCAGGACTAGCCCTAGATTTTGGACCAGCTATCTCAAATAGACTGCTTATCACTGCTTGGTCTCAAATAATTACACAAAATCTCATATAAATTTCAAGCAGTTTGGTCTATGGTCTGGCTAACTCTTAACTCTTAAACTAACCTATCACTAGTCAAGTGGCTTAGTACCTTTTCTTAGAGCAGCATTTCAACTTCTTTTCTCTTACTCTACCTGGCATCCCTGCTATGTTCTTCCACTTCCCAAAGTCACCTTAGGCTGGTAGCCCCACACATACTTCCTGTCTGCTTCCTGGCCAATCAGCATTTTATTAACCTAGGAGGAGGGACAATTATTTACAATGTAATGAATATAATGCAACAGCACTTTACAGTCTACAACAGAAATTATTTTAGTTATTTGAGGTTAGAAAAGTTTTCCAGAGATTTATTAACTACTCCTAAGGCACTAAAATATATATGCTAATAAAATTGATGAATGAGTAAATAATAAGTAATTGATAAAAAGACTTTTAACTGTCAAGTAAGTTTCTTCATTTCCAAAAATTTAAGAAAAATAAAAGTGTTCTGTGGAGTTGCATATTGAAGCTTCTGATATACTACTGGAGATTGAAGTGCCTAAACTTCATCCCTATGCTTTTCCTTTGCTGTGCAATGAGCTGCTAAAATTTCAGAATAAAGAAAAAATAAAAATCTTCTCAAAATATCTCCTAAATTTAATGCATGTGTATTCCCAAATAACAAATGTATAAAACCCGGAAGTGGCACTATCTTCAAATGCACCATTGTTTACACACCCAGTCTAGGCTTTTAATACACTCAATAGAGAAACAGAGCTTGTATGATTCAGTGCTGGAAGAAGCTGTTAGCTAAGCCTTTAATATGTTTGGGATCAAAAGTAGGATAGCAAGTCTCTGGAACATGAAAGAAGGAGTTAGCATTATCCCTTAAAATAATCTGGGGATTTTAGAAATGTGCTTTTGTTACATTCTTTCTGGTTTTTTCAGATAGGAGGGACAGAGAGGTTAAAAAAAAGCAACAGAACTTGGAAGACAAATTGAATTGCTTTTATGCTGTGACCTTGGCAAGAAAAAGACAAGCTCAGATGATGTAATGTTTCAGTTTCCTCCTAACTCTAATGTCCCATGAATTGAATAATAGCCAAGTGTTCCAGCTACAGAAAATCATTAGATGTCTTACATATTTGAGTGATTTGTGTGTCTCTGTACGAGTGAAGATAACAAGTGAACTGGAGTTTGTAGGGTTGTATTTAATACTGCAATTTTTGTTAAAACTGACTTTTAATATATTCAATTGAACTCTAAGAAAGTTATTGATTTTTTTAAAGAAAATTCCAAATGTTCAATATAACTACTACATACTATTGTCAAAATTTGTTTTATTTAATTATATGTTTTTATACCTCACAAAATAAAGTCTTTGCACAAGTCAAGTTGCCTTCTATATCAAAATGACAAAATGACACTTATCAATCTACGCTCTTCTGGAATAATTACATATTTTATTAAAATATCTTATAATTTGTGGGTTTCTTGAATAATGGAGGTTGAAAAATTAAGAATATAAAATAAATTTAAAATAATTTCAATGTAGAGATATACTGTGTCTTATTTCACCAATACTGGTAAATTCAAAGCCATACAAAATAAGAATAAATACGAATTGTTTACTCTTAATAAACCGATACATGGTATTTACTATTAGGATACTTTTTTATGTAGCAAACATTAGCATATAATCAAAGTGTGCCTCTAAAGTTGGAAAACACTGAACAAAAAGGTATAAACAAAGCAGTAGTTGGTACAACTGAGTTTTCAATCCAAATGCTGAATGGTCACACGTACTAAGTCTCCACCACACAAATATTAACAAAATTTTTAAGCCTTGAAAAATATACTTGTAGATGCCCCTCAACTGAAGAATGGATTAACAAACTGTGGTACATCTACACAATGGAGTACTACTCTGCAGTGAGAAAAAAAATGATATCCTAAAATTTGCAGGCAAATGGATATATTTGGAGAATATCCTCCTGAGCAAGGTATCACAAACCCAGAAACATAAGCAGGGGATGTACTCACTCATTAATGTACTTTAAACAAAATTAAATAGCAAAGCATGTCCAAGCTATAAACAACAAGCACTGAGCAGCTTGGGATATGAAACACCTTGGACCAGCTCCTTGGAGCCCATTCCCTCCAGAGGAACACCTGACCCAGTCTTGATGTTGGGGTAAGGAAACTAGATCTGCCAGGAGTGGATGCTGAACTAAGCCACATTGGGACTTTGGGACATCCTGCCCTTGCTGGGGAGTAGATAAAGTGATGTGCAGAAGAGATAGTGACTGCAAGGAGCAGGAGGGAGAAGGGAGTTTGAACAAGGGTTTACGTGGATAAAAATATGACTTTATTCATAATAATAAAAAAATCAATAAAAAGAAAGAAAAATATACTTGTAATGGTTTGCTGTTTGTAAACTTAACATTCTTTCTAAGATCCTTCTCATTGAAAACTAGAAAATTTCCAGGGCTGGAGAGATGACTCAGTGATTAAAGCATTGACTATTCCTCCAGAGGTTCTGAGTTAAATTTCCAGCGACCACATGGTGGCTCACTACCATCTCTAATGAGTTCCACCTCTCTATTCTGTCCTTCCAGCATTCATGCAGACAGAAACTGCATACTTAATAATTAAATAAATTTAAAATTAGAAAAGTAGAAATTTTGTAAGTATGAGCGAGAAAAGAAATTATTAAAAATGTTTAAAATACCTTTTCCACTAATGTGAAAACACAAAAAGCATAAGAGAGCTTAGAGACTTTACTATTTATCATAATGGGCTAGCTCATAAAACATCTATGACAAAAGAACCCTGAAATCACAGAACAAAATAAGTATGCCTCTGGGTTTATAGAAAAATTTTATATTGTATAATCATGCAGACTCTTTAGAAACATGGTTTTCCTTAATGCTGTTATGGCCATTTTCACAAGTTCATGTGCTCTGTTTTGTACCTGTAGAAGAGCTATATTTAGGTGTGTGTTTAGACATGTTTCGATGTATGTACTGTTAAAGAAAGTATCATAACATATTGCATTTCCTAAAATCTTATTTATCTATTAAACACTATTATATATTCAACTTGATGTTAGTATTTTAAAATTACTTAAGTACTAGTATTTTAATTACTAGATTTATGTTTTGAAATGTAAGACACTTCATGAAAAACCAAACTTTTTCTGAAAAGTAAAATCTCACTATCATAATTAATTGTATTGTCAAAATTTAACTTGATCATTAAAAAGACATTTTTAGTATTTAAAATCAAATTATTATAAAATGTCAAAGATTGTACTTTAATGTAAGCTCCATTTAATTTAGCAAGTTGTTGAAAACATCATATTTGTAAGTGGTTATTAAGAATAAATGTACAAGGTTCACCATATTAGATCCAAATGCATGCCTATATTTGGAATTTAACTTATTGCTCTGATCAAGTATCTGACTAGACAACTTAAGGATGTAAAACTTTTTGATTTTGTTTCACATATAGTTTGAGAATACAGTCTATTAATACAGAAAAGTGCTTTAGGCAACAGTTTACATATATCTCTAATCAGGTCTCAGAAAAGATGAATTCTGATGTTCTGTACAATTCATTTTTCTACTGAACCCATGTGGGTGCTGATATTCAAGATGAGTTTTCCTTATGCCGTTAAAATTTGAGTAAGCACCTGCAGAGACCCAAACAGAAATGTTTTTTGATAGTTATTGAAAATTCAGATAACTTTATAAGTAACTCTATAATGATTATATTGGCAGAGTCATGTCAAATATAATTACAATTAATATTACCATTATTTAAAAAGGGTGAGTAAAACAAGGCTCATAAATTTTATGCCCTTAAAACCTTTTGACCAAAAAAATTATATATTATTTGTAGTATATCTCAAAAAATCCTCTCATTATCCTGAGTGTATTAAAAAATAAAAGTATATTTTATTGTTTCCTCAGTTCTCAGATGAACTTAAAATTGTTATAATGAGTACTATTTCTAAAAAACGTTTTATGGTAATGACTAAGTATGTAGAACACTATCAATATTCCAATCATGAGAAGTCACATAAATTTGAGCATGACATTGTGCTTTGCCAATTGTAATTCTATGGCTCTCTGGGGGCTGGGTCTAGATGGGAGTTCCGCTTTGGATCAATAGTCAGCAGGTTCAGAGAAAGCTCCTATCTCGGAGAATAAAAAAGAAAATGATGAGAGCCTGACTCTTAATATCTCCTTTAACCCTGGACAGATAGCTACATACACACATGTACATACCGAAAAGTATATCTACCATGTTCATGCATACAAGGATAGTGAGAGAAAATTACATATGCTTTAAAGGTTTTGAATTATGACGCCAACCAAGAAAAATGATGAAATGATACCTTTTTACAGACACACACACACAACTTTCCAAACCTATGTTGTGATGCCCATGTGCATTTTGTATATGGCTGACTGATTTATAAACTCAGCTTTCTATTAATTTCTTACATAGGTTGCAAGGCATTGTAATTAAGCCTAAATTTAGAGGTGATGTTATGCTAGTAACTTCCTGCTTTTTTAATTTAAATCTTATTCTTGTTTAAAACAAGATAATGTTTTTATTAATAAAAAAGTAATGCATCAATTACAAATATTTTACCATCAAACATTAAAAGGCAAATTAATGTTCCTCATAGTCGTTTTGGCCCAGAGTCTGGTGATGGCCCTCTCTACTTGTAGTTTTAGTCAATGCCTCATCCCTAACAATCATTGTGTCCTCAAGTCTATGCCAATGAATGTATTTTATTCTGAGATGTTTTTTTTACTGGACTGCATATTGGAGCCTTCCTATAGCCTCTCTATTGAGTTTGCTAATGGAGAAGGAAGGATGAAAATATAAAGATCTTTAATTTTCAACATATTCCTTTACTCTAAATAATCCTTCAGGTGGGACTGGATAATGATGTTCTCTGAGATTGTGATGGATCATTTCATCTAGGGCCAGAATCTCCTTGCCTGAAGATCATTCTCCAGTTGAGATATATATTTACATCACTATATAGGGTACTAAACTCTTGGTCATTATTTTCAGAGTAACTTGCCCTTTAAATTGATAATTTGGGCCTCAGTTATTTCTTCAAGTTCACATGAGACTCTCAGTTCTTTCTTCAAGTTCACATGAGACCATATAAGTGATGACTACAGCTATATGTATTAAACTATTAGATGTTGTGTTTTGAGGTTTTTTTTAACTAAAATAACAATCCTGAAATCTCAACAGTAAAAACAAAAGTGCTATTACTTCTCATCCAAATCACTCACCTTATTTTCAATGCAAGAAAATAAGAATGCTATATATTCAACTAAATGTAAATTAATTATTTTGACATTGTTTCTGTCTAGTCAAACTAATTAGTGTTTTGATCAGAGGCTCCATTTAGTTCTAAAAAGGCCCAAGAGTAAAATCACTTTATGATTCTAGAATCTGGAAATTCACAATATTTGTCAGGCAAGTCTTAGGACTAATCATGTGAAAATGGCATTGGCTAGTACTCAATCCTCTCTCTTAGAATCCCCTCCATCTGCTGCTCACATTGTACTGCTACCTTATATGAAGGTACAGTGGCTCTCACAAATCTGTTTAAATGTGAAGCACAGTTTTCAACTGGCCTGCTTGAACCCTCTTGTGCCAACAATTGCAATATTTTTCCTTGTCCATTTTAGGAAATATTTGTGTATTTTTTCTAATTCAGCTTAAAAATGGGCATTTGGAAAGAGAATTTAACTTACAATCATTTCTTCTTGTATGAAAAAGTGAAATTTCCTGCTTTTAGATGATATATAATTATCAGCAGGATGAATAATATATAGTAATATATCCACTAAAATACATATTTTTAAAATAACAAGTGGATTGTTAGCTAATATAGTCATAGTTAAGTTACAATATTTCATGGAAGTAGAAATACATGGAGAATGATAAACATTAAACATTTATATCTGATTAGTGATGTTGTGTTTGAGGTGTCAGGTTGCTCTAAATGTCTTGTTATTAAATGCTGTTATTTATTGTCCCCTTGATTATGACAAAATTGTTTAGGCCTATTCTGTATTTCACAATGTATCTACATATGTCCATATCAAAACGTGTATTGTACATGATAAACATGAATATTAATTATATCTTAAGTGTAGAAGAAGGGTTGTATAAATTTATTTTGCAATAGAAACATCTCAGGTCTCTTATATTACTATCTTTTGAGAATAGACACATCACTTGTATTCTTTTCAAGGTTATACAAATAAAGAATATGAAATTTTATGAAATAAGTATTAGTAGAAATGAGAACTGAAAAACAAGAAATGACCACTTTTTCAAAGAACCATTTTTCTCAAAGCTGATGTTTATAAACAACTACAAATTTGTGCCTAATTTGTTTACTAAAAGCAGAGTCTAGAAAAAACATATTATGGATGACCTTCACTCTTACTTTACTTTTTCAAATGTGATATGAACAACACAAATATTCCATATGGTAGTCTTTATGCCCTTGAAGGCAGAGACTGACATGCTCAGTTTGGTGTGTCCACTGTCACTTGCTCACAGACTATATTCTTAAGCCAAAGTAATTTCCTATGGTGACACCAAATTATTGGCAAATATCCACAGAAATAATATTATACTGAGGCTAACAGTAAATTATAGCAATGCTGTTTAGTTTGAAGGGGATCAAAACCATTTTCTGGCATACAATTGAACTAATAACCAGTACCCTTAATGAAATTTCTTGAGTATATCAACAATATTATTTTACATACTCTAACAAAAAATGAACTGTTTAACACATTTAAGAAAGACTCATTCTTGTATTTATATTAGAATTTTACTTCCCCATGACTTATTAAAACAACAAGTATAAAACATTTGTTAATAATAAAGAAACTTGTATTAGACAGAATGAGTGAGTAAGCAAAACCAGAGTTTGATGAAGTCAGTGAATAAGGAATTGGAGATTTAGAATTGTTTACTCTGTCTGATGGTATAAAAGAGACAGAAACTCCAGAAATCATATAATCAACTGAAATCTCCTGATTTGGATTTCATTCATTCACCTCAATAAATTTTAGAGAAAAGATGCTGGTTCATGGAAGATCATTTCATTTAACACACAAATGAGTCTTGGTTCTCCTTAGACTTTTAATAGACTTAAGCATTAATTTGTTGGTTCATTGAAATTATTCTATATAAAATTGGCTTATATTGTCAGCAGAGTCACCTATCTTAAAACTAACTACCATGCATCAATTTGGCCAGTGTATCTTGTAACAACATAGCAGTCCAAATTTTAAAAGCTGAAAAAATATAATCAATATTTCCTCTTTTTTCTCTCTTCCTCCATCTCTCTCTCCCTATCTGTCTCTTTGTTTCTGCTTTCAGATTTCTTTTTATTATTTATTTATTTTTTATTATTATAAATAAAGTCATATTTTTTATTTCTGTATATCTTTGTTCAAGCTCCCTTCCCATTCAGACACCTTCCTGTCACTTTCTCTCTCTCTCTCTGTCTCTATTGCTTTTCTTTGGTAACTTTCAAAAATTCAATGATATATAAGCAATCTACTTAATATTTGAAGAAATAGATTCAGAAATTAATCCTAGATCACTGAATCACTCAAGGTTTAAAATATTTATACAAATGTCACAAAATTACTATACCATAGTATTTTTTTCAAAGAAGATATTTGGAAAACTTTAAAAAGTACAATTTTTTAATGTGTTGCAAAATTTTAATTAACTTGAAATATACTAATGCATACAACGCAGCATCCTAATCTAGGTGCTAAGGGTCTTCATTTACTAAGTGACACAAGTTTATAAAGTTTTACTTATTATGTAATTGCAGTGTTTATTTTAAAGTTTGAAATAAAATAAAACTTATTAAGATAACATTTTTACCAAATTCAGATAGGAAATTATGTGATGTATTCATGTTAGAAACCTGAACTAAGTGGCTCCTTTGGTAAATTGACTGCCATGAAAGCACAAAGATCTTTGCTTTACCTCTACTTTCTAGTAAAAGCTGGGGGGAAAAAGTATTTAAAACATCACTGAGGACACAGAGAAAGAATGACTATCATGAGCTGATTGGCTGCTCAGCATTGGAAAGTCATGAATTACATGTTCATTGAAAGACTGTTTCATAAAAATAATACAAAAACCAATAACCTAAAAAGTGATCTAAAAAAGATGTGTTATATAGACTTTGGGCTCAATAATGTCATGTGTGACCACATACACACAGGTATAGGCACAAATGAATACATATCCATTTCTCTTGTACTCTCACTGTGTCTATCTGTCTCTATTTAACAGAGATACATGAACAGAGATAAGGGGGAGAAAAAGAAGAGAGATATTATGGACAGAGAGATTATCCAATTTCAAGTAACCATTACAGTGTTATATATTTTAATATAGCAACTGCCCAAACTTTTACTTATCACTAGATGGCAGTCTAAATTTAAACTGTGATGTGCATTTCTGCAACTAAAAGCTACATTACAGTTGTTTTACAAAGAATACATTAATTGTAGTAAACAAATATTGTACCAATTTTTATATGTAACTATCACAATTCTCTTTTATCTGTGAACAAGAACAAAGAAAACATACAATGTTTAATAAAATGCTAACCATTAATTCAGAAATGGAATTAACACAATAATGTAAAGATAATGCAATGATTAATATAAAATGTTTGTCATGTGAATATTAACAACTGTTTTTCATGTGCAAATATTGTACATTTTTTTATATTTGAGACGTAGAAGATTATAGTGTGTTATTAGTTTACTGATTATAAAATTAAAGACATACAGTTTGTAACTGGTTCTCTATTTATTAAGTTTTACTCAGAACTAAGCATGCAAAATGATGTAGAACATAGTAAAAATGCACTTCTGTTAAGCATGTTTCTAAAGTCAAATACAAAAGAATAGTCTTCAAATATAAGATGATAACTAGTGTGAACCCTGATCTCTGAAGCCAAAGGTTCTTCAATTTGTTCATTTCCAAAGGTGATTTTCAGATTCATAAGTAGACAAAACATTTCCTTGTCTGACTTTCACTTATAAGTGATGACATCTCATATAATATAATCCACATGAACTTTTGGCAATGTGATCTCAATCATTTGATGAGTATCAGGTCAATGATCCTATGACCCAGTATAATTGAACAATCAACTTCTTCTCTATTCAGGGACCTCAGCCCATATGGTTAGCATAAGGAGCAGTGTGATGGCAGAGCAACTCATTCAGACTGTCAATTACACTACATTAAGGAGCATATCTAGCAAGAAAATGTCACTACTGGAGTTAAAAGAAGCCTTTTAATATAGCCAACAGTTTAGAACCTTATATATTAGAAGCCATCAATTTTCATAGATAAAAGTCAATACATTGTCCTCTTATTCTATGGCAAGGTCATGATTCCAATTATTATGTAAAACTGGTTCCTATGAAAGCTTTTGCCATTGATGATTAACACAGGCTTTTTTTCTTACTCTAACCCAGTATCAAAACATGACTCTAATACTTGTAGCCAAATGTGTTGAGAAGCAACTTATATTTTTATATGTCAGTGAATAAGTCTGTCAAGTAAAATATAGAAAAATAAAAAATGCATTTTGCTGTTTTATGATTACTTTGAGTAATAAGAATATAATATTCTTTTTATAATATCAAAGTGCGATTAGTTTTCAGTGTTGGCCTTTGAATCTGAGGTCTCACAACTGCCAGGCAAGTGTTGAAACCCTGAGCTTCCTTTTTAGCAGCTAAAATTGTAAATGTTGTATTTCTGATTTACAAACTTCTCATGTGATTGAAAAATAATGTTAAAATACTTTGCTACTTTAAAATTCGTATTTCAAAAGCAGTACTTTGAAAAGAAAATTATCATTTATTAATGTTACATTTCATTCAAATCAATTAAAATACTTTAATATATTACTTATATTTCTCCCTCTATACACAAATAAATTTGTTAATATACACATAGGACAATACATAAATATGATTAATGTTTTAAGATATGATTACACTTGAAATTAACTTTATATTGGTCAATATTCACTATTTTTTGAATCCACACAAGGCATTTAATAATTCTTATATTCTCAAGCATGTTAACACTGTTAAATTGTGTTGACAGCAAAAATTGAAAGTCCATCATCTACACTTGCATTTGAATTTAGGAGGCAGACACATGACAGGAATATTTTCCAATGTATCCCTGAATCATTACTGACATCAATACTAAGACCAATTAATGAGTAAAATATATTTCTTTTCATTTTAAACAAGTATGTGTTATTAATATTAAATGAATAGATATTACATTCATGATTCAATAAAATATGACATAATACACTGCTAATGAATACAAAATAATATATTATTTAAGTACTATCAACATTAAGTAAACTTACAAAATTTTTTTAGAAAAATATTTAAAAAAACAGATTTTAGTCTTATATTTCTTATAGAAGTCAAGCTAATAGCTACAAACACTGAAATGAATGCATAATAACAGCAGCAGTAGTGTTTCCAACAACCTCAGGCATATTCATTAGAAATATAAAGCAATTAGAATTAGCTCATTGTACCTGAACCCTGATTTTTTCATCCAAGCTTTATGGACCTGAAAAAAATGACTTAATTATTCTAATACTAGGATTGTTCATCAAATAATGAAACATAGACTAAACAATATTATTGTTAATTATGTGATTGGAAGATAACCTGGAAATACAATGCCTGTGGAAATACAATGTTATTCACCATGATCAAGTGGGCTTCACCTCAGAAATGCAGGGATGGTTCAACATAGGGAAAACTATAAGTGCCATCCATCATGTAAATTAATTAAAGGGAAAAAAATGTGATCATCTCCTTAGATGCTGAAAAAGCCTATGACAAAATCCAACACATCTTCATGATAAAAGTCCTGGAGAGATCAGGAATATAGGGAAAATATCTACATTTAATAAAGGCTGTGCCAGAGCCTTGAGGACACAGGCCACCTGACTCCCCCGCCCCTTGCTGGTCGCAGCGACCTCAGATTTGTTCCAACAATCTGTTAAAACATGGTGCATTACCATAAAGTTCTGGGCATGCAGAGACATGCCTCACCTGAGGACATTAAAAAGGAGTATTGGAAACAGGCACTTAAATGGCATCCGAATAAAATCCTGATAATAAAGAAGAAGCAGAACAGAAATTCAAACAAGTAGCTGAGGTATATGGGGTGTTATTGGATGCAAAAAAGCCGGACATCTATGACCAAAAAGGCAAAGAAGGATTAAATGGAGGCGGAGGTGGAAGTCATTTTGACAGACCATTTGAGTTTGGCTTCACATTCCGGAATGCACATGATGTCTTCAGGGAATTTTCCGGTGGAAGGGACCCATTTTCATTTGACCTCTTTGGTCTTCTAGGGTCTTCCTAGATCTTCCATTTTCAGGCAGTAAGGATTTTCACATAGAAAAAGAATCTGCTCCATGGCTACTACATGTACGAGGTGACGGTGCAGCCTGCTAGTGGATTTGAGTGGCCAGTGAGTCCTTTGAGCCTAGTGAAGAACTAGAGGAGCCCTGGTTTGAGGAGTCAGTAGAAGACAACTGAGTGATGAGCACAATGAGGTTATGGATGTGATATCCACTGAGGAGCTGGACCTTAGTGAAGATGAGTCACGTGAAGGCTATAGCTGGGTCCAGGGTGGACATTTCTGTGAGGACCAGGACCTGGACCTCCTTTTCAGTGAGGAGGTCTCAGGGATACAGAGGAGGTCAGCGAGGAGTAGGAGGAGCTACTGAGCAAGGAGGAGCTCAGTAGGTCAGAACCTGAGGCATTGCTTGTGCACCAATGAACAAAAAGGAATGGCCCGGGTCTCTGTTTTATAAGAAGTATTATTTTATTTAAAGTTTTTAAAATGACTGCTGAGTAATATTGCGTTGTGTAATGTACCACACTTTGTTAATACATCCTTCAGATTAGGGGCATCTAGGTTGTTTCCAGGTTCTTGCTGTTATGTATAATTTTGCTATGAACGTAGTTGAGCTAATGCTTTTGGGATGTGAACATGCATCTTTAGAGAATATGCCCAATAGTGGTATTGCTAAATCATTGGTGAGATTGATTCCCAGTTTTCTGAAAAACTGTTATACTGCATTTCAAAGTGGCTGAACAAGTTTACACTGCCATTACAGGAGTGTTCTCCTTACTCCACATCCTCTCCAACATTGGCTGTCTTCTGTGCCATTATGTCAGGTGAAAAGTGGTATCACAAAGTGATTTGATTTGAATTTTTTTTGGTGGCTAAAGATATTGAGCACTTTTTCATGTGCCTTTCAGCCATTTTTAATTCTTCTGCTAAAAATTCTCTTTTTAGTTTTTAACTTCATTTTTTAATTGAGTTATGAAGGGTTTTGGCCTCTAGTTTCTTGAGTTGTCTACATATTTTTAAGATCAATCCTCTGTCACTTGTTGGGTTGATAAAAATCTTTTCCCATTCTGTAGGCTGTCATTTTGTCATATTGACTGTATCCATGGCCTTACAGAAATTTCACAGTTTAAGGAGGTCCCATTTATTTCTTGCTCTTCTTATTGTCTGTACTACTAGTGTTAGATTTAAAAAGTGGTCACCAGTGCCAATATATTGTAGGGTACTTCCCACATTCTTTTCCATTAAGTTCAGTGTAGCCGGGTTTAAGTTTGAGGTCTTTGTATCACTTGGATTTAAGTTTTGTACAAGGTGATAGGTTTAGATCTATTTTCATTTTTCTACAGGCTACTAGAGGAACACCTGACGCACTCTTGATGTTGGGGTGAGGAAAGCAGATTTGCCAGGAGTGGATGCTGAACTAAACCATATTGGGACCTTGGGACCTATTGCCCTTCCTGGGAAGGAGATAAAGAGATGGGGAGAAGAGAGTGATTGGGAGGGGCAGGAGGGGAAGGGAGCTTGAACAAGGATATGCACAGATAAAAAACATGACTTTAATTATAAAAAAAGAATCTAGGTATCTTTATTCTTTCTAGAATAACTATCTTTCAAGTCTCTTTCTTTTAATAACTAATATCAATCTGAAGGCAAACGGAGAATTTACTTTTCAAAATTAAAGCTTACAATTCTATGAGTACATTTTATTTCTAGGTTCACTCATTCTTCTCTTTGGGGAAAATGTGAAACATAATCAATTCTCATTATATCTTGTAGCTGTATTATACAATGTTTTCTTAAAACCTGAGTGAGCCAATATCGAATATTAGTCCTCATGAGAAATGCAAGGCTTGGTTCCCGGGAACTTCTGTTCGTAAGAATTTCATCAAAAATGCAGTATAATGCTTTGTTTTATGTGTGCTTCATCTAATTTGTAATTTATCAATTAAAATTGAATTCATAGTCAATAGTCCTCTAACTAAAACCTGAGGAAATTTATCTAAGCATGATTTTATTTTTTCCCATAAAGCATATGACTGCCTTCCTGTGCTTCTGAACAATGGAATAACTTTCCCCCATATACTTCTTGGAAATTTTAGACAATTTAATTATTACTGGATGACATAAATATATGTTTTAAAAACTAGACAGAAAAACAATGAAAGAATTATGGTATAAAAGCTGAGGTAGAACACAGTAATATCCTTTTTCACAATGACTATGGAGAGATCCTACCTCAGGCAAAAAATAAATAAATAAATTTCCTAACCTCTATGTACACTAACATACTTGTGCCTTGGTACACATAATTATGCACACTAACACACATACAAATTACTAACTTAGATTAATCGAGATAAAAAAGAGTGTGAAGAAACCAAATGAAAGGGAAGATATACATACCTGAGCAACAATAATTTAATTGTTGGGACAATAAACTGTCCTCAAATTTAATTTGGAGCTCACCCCACAGGAAGGCATGAAGATGACCCATAGATTAAATTGGCCCTAGTTAATAATCCAGGTGTGAGAAAATAGTAAGTTTATAAGCTGAGCTCATTACTGATGGTAATTAAACTAGCATAGCCACAAACTGTCTTCTTATAGTTATACCCATCATCAAAAGAAGCTACCAGCAATAATTAGAAAAGCTTGTTTTAAAATCAGTAGTGTTGAATGCAGAGATGTGGCTACCCAAAGATACAAAAGATAAGCTGTAGATGTAGGTTTAGTTCCAAGTAAAACATTCATAGAACCTCATTGAGTGATATAAATGCTTATAGAAGAGAGTACAAGAATTATGTCAGACCTTGAAGATAGTAACAATAAAAAAAGATATGTTATGTTTCAGGCACTCAAACTTTGGGGCCAGAGATTTTTGCCTGGCCTATCACCAAGGTCCAGAATGCCTACAACTGCTTTGACCTGAATAGTCATGCAAAGGCTTATTTTATTTACAAGCATTTGGCTTATGACTCAGGGCCATTACTCGCCATCTTTTTTTTTAACTTACCACAAACCATTTTCTTTCTTTTTTTTTTTCTTTCAAGAGTGTCTTTATTGAGGACTGATACAAAACTGAGGTAAATTTTCTGGGTGACATGCTGGAGTATGGCGTTTAGGAAGCATAAGAGGCATAGAAAAATCTAAGTAATTTAGACTAACACATATTCTAGGTTCATCAAGGGCTAAGGCAATCAGGAGCAAATGGTAGGAGGAAAAGACCAGAGACCAGGTGATCTTTGCTTAGAATAGGTGGTGGTAGACCTTCAGAAAACTTGCCATTCTTTATGGAATATTTTTGTGATAGAGTTCTAACTTTTGTATACCTTTTATTATTATTATTATCGTTATTATTATGAACAAAGAAGTCACACTTTCTAACCTTGTATATCCTTATTCAAGGTCCCTACCCCCTCCCACCACATCAGGTCATTCTTTCTTCTCCACAAATCCCCATCCCATCCCTGGGCAGGCTGCAGGCAGTCCCATGTTCTCACTGCCTCAATATTGCTTAGTTCAGTCTCCACTCCTGGCAGATCCAGTTTTCTCCCTGCAACCTCAAGACTGAGTCGGGTGTTCCTCTGGGGGCAGTGGGATCCAAGGTGTCAGTCCAGGGTGTTTCTGATCCCAAGCTGTTCAGTGGTGGTGGTTTGCAGCTTGGGCATGCTTTGCTTTTTTCTTGTTTGTTTGTTTGTTTGTACCTCAAACCATTTTCATTGATCTATGTATTGCCAGGTGTCTCAGGGCTTAGCTGTCTTTCCTTAAATCTTATTTCTTTGGTCAGCAGCTTGTTTTCCACCCTCCTTTCCCTTTGTCTATTCTTGGATTTCCCTCCTTCCTCTAAGCTGTATTGTTAAAGGCAAAAACAGCATCTTTATTAACAAATTGAATTCTCAACATACAGGAAAACATTTCACTTCACTTCCCATTTCTGACTAATCAAAAAAAAAAAATGCACGAATTTTAACAGAGCAAAATTGCATATAAGAAAACAGCTATAGAGCAAGAATTAAAATTACAATATCTTACCTATTTGTATGTAGCAAAAATAAAGAAATTATCCTATCACATATACTATCCTTGTGAATCCAAAGATTCATATCTAATTTATCTTTTATTATAACCAAGGAAACCTATAATTATAGCTATCTAACCTTCAATTTCATCAAAGATCACAGAAGGGTATAATATTAACTGAATAAATTGGAGTAAATTGCAAGGACCTCCAAATTCTAGAAATGACAGAGATGAAATGTGCCTGCTTAGACAGTCACTCAAATTTCCTTTGTAATGTAGAAAAATCCATCTTTAGCCAATAGGGATAGAATCTCTGGCATACCTTTCAGTGAAACAGGAAATTTGAAGGACTGCTTTGCCCATGCTGGTATAGTTTATTAGTCATTTCTCCCTGTGTACCACATCAATTTTCACACCTGAATAGTGGGAGACTTGAATAACCCAATTTCTCCCTTGATAGGTCAAACAGACAGAGACTCAAGAGAGAAATAAGTACTCTAACATAGGTTATGCTACAAATGGATTTAATAGATATTTACAGGAGCTTTGACCCAAATTAAAGGAATAAACATATTTCTTAGAATCATATGGAACTTTCCCTAAAATTGACCACATAATTGGTCATAAAGCAAATATCAATAGATACCATAAAATGGAAATAATCCCTTGTATCACATAAGACCACCAGGGCCTAAAGATAGAATTCAACAATATCAAAAATCACAGAAAGCCTACCAACTCATGGAAACTAAACATCACTAAACTGAACCAACTTTGGGTAAAAAAAAATTAAGAAAAAAAATCAAAGTTTTCTTAGAATTGAACAAAAATATACTGGCAATGTAGCCAAATTTGAAGGACACAATGAAAGCAGTCGTAAGAGGAAAATTCATAACATTAGATGCCCATATATATATATATATGTATAAATATATATATAACCCTAGAGAAATGGCACATTAGAGAAAAAAGAGCACAGCTGAAAGCCTTAGAACAAGTAGAATCAAACTCACCTACAATGAGTAGATGGCAGGAAATAATCAAACTTAGAGCTGAAATCAATACAGTTGAAACAAAAAGAACAATACAAAGAATAAATGAATCAAAGAGTTGGTTCTTGGAAAAAGTCAACAAGATAGATAAACCCTTATGCAAACTAACCAAAAATCAGAGATCGAGTATCCAAATCAACAAAATCAGAAATGAAAACAGGGACATAACAACAGACCACCATGAAATCCAGAGAATAATCAGTTCATGCTTTGAAATAGTGTACTCTTATATTTATGGTTGTGAGCCTAGCCTTTAACGGCTGAGCCATCTCTCCAGCCCGAAATAGTGTACTCAACATAAATGGAAAACCTAGAAGAAATGGACAGCTTTTTGGACAAGTACCATTTACCAAAATTAAAAGAAGGTCAGATTAATTGCATAACAGACCGGTAACCCTAAAGAATATTGAAGCTCTCATTAAAAGCCTCCGAAGTAATAAAAGCCCAGGTCCAGATGGTTTCAGTGCAGAATTCTACAAGGCATTCAAAGAAGAATTAGTACCATTACTCCTCAAACTGTTTTATACAATAAAAACTAAAAGAATATTGCCAAACTCTTTTTATGCAGCCACAAATACCCTAATACCCAAGCCACTCAAAGACACAACAAAGAGGGAGAATTACAGACTACTTTCCCGCATGTATATTGATGCTAAAATTCTCAACAAAATTTTGGCAAACTGTACAAAACAATATATACAAAAAATTATCCACCACGACCAAGTAGGGTTCATACCAGAAACATATGGTTTGTTTAACATATGAAAAACTGTAAACGTTATCCATCATTGGTTAAAAAAAAAACTAAAGGAACAAAACCACCTAATCACATGCTTGGATGTTGAAAACACCTTTGACAAAATCCAACACTCCTTTATGATAAAAGGTCTGAGAGAGCAAGAATACAGGGACAATATCTCAATATAATAAGGGCAATCTAAAAAAGCCGACAGTCAACATCAAACTTAATGGAGAAAAACTTAAAGCAATCCCACTATAATCAGGATCTAGACAAGGATTTTTTTTCTCCCCTTATCTATTCAATATAGTTCTCAAAGTTTTAGCTAAAGCAATAAGAGAACAAAAGGAGATTAAGGGGAAAATTGAAAAAGAAGAAGTGAAACTATCTCTATTTGCAGATGATATGTTTGTATAAATAAGTGACCCACAAAATTCTTCCAAAGAAATGCTACAGCTGATAAACACCTTCAGCAATGTAGCAGGATACAAGATTAACTCAAAGAAATCAGTAGCCCTTATATACATACACTAAAGATAGAAGAGCTGAAAAAGAATTAAGGGAAACATTACCCTTCATAATAGCTGCAAATAGTATTAAATACCTGGGAGTAACTATAACCAAAGAAGTAACAGATATATTTGACAAAAAATTTTAAATCACTGAAGAAAGAAATTGAAGAGGATATCAGAAAATGGAAAGCTCTCCCATGTTCCTGGATAGGTAGGATCAACATAATAAAAATGGCAATTCTACCAAAAGCAATCTACAGATTCAATACACTGCCCATCAAAATCCCAACACAATATTTTTTGGAACTTGAAAGAGCAATACTCAATTTCATTTGGAATAACAGGAAAACCAGGATTGCCAAAATAATTTTGCTCCACAAAAGAACCTCAGGAGGCATCATCATCCCTGTCTTCAAGTTATACTATAGAGCTACAGTAATAAAAACAGCATGGTAGTGGCATAAAAACAGACTTGTGGATCAATGGAATAGAATTGAGGATCCAGACATTAACCCAAAAACCTATGAACACCTGATCATCGACAAAGAGGCCCAAAATAGTCAATGGAAAAAAGACAGGATCTTTCACAAATGGTGTTGGCATGGCTGGATGGTAGTGTGAAGAACAATGCAAATAGATCCAAGCCTGACACCATGCACAAAAATCAATTCCAAATGGATCAAGACCTCAATATAAATCCAGCCACTTTGACCTCCATAGAAAAAAAAGTGGGAAATACACTTCTATGAATTGTCATAGGAGATCACTTTCTAAATTTAACACTAGTGGCACAGACACTAAGATTAACAATAAATAAGTGGGATCTCCTGAAGCTGAGAAGGTTTTAAAGCCAAGGACACTGTCAATAGGACTAAATGACAGCCTACAGAATGGGAAAAAGATTTTCACCAACCCTACAAGTGATTGAGGACTGATCTCTAAGATATATAAAGAACTCAAGAATCTAGAGCCCTAAACCTTGAATAACCTAATCAAAAAATGGGGTTCAGATCTAAAAAGAGAATTCTCAGCAGAAGATTTACAAATGGCTGAAAGGCCCTTGAGAAAGTGTTCATCATCTTTAGCCATTAGAGAAATGCAAATCAAAACAACTTTGAGATACCACCTGACACCTATCAGATTGGCTAAGATAAAAGACACAGAGGACAGCCAATACTGGAGAGGGTGCAGAGGAAGGGGAACACTCCTCCATTGTTAGTGGGATTGTAAGCTTTTTCAGCCACTTTGGAATGCAGTATGGTGGTTTCTCAGAAAAAAATGGAAATCAATCTCCCCAAGGACCCTGCAATACCACTTCTGGGTGGATACCCTACAGACACACAGTTGCACTCCATTGGCATAGCTCAACCTTGTTCATAGCAGCATTATATTTAATAGCAAAAATCTGGAAACAACCTAGATGCCCCTCAACTGATGAATGGATTAACAAGCTGTGTTACATCTACACAATGGAGTACTACTCAGCAGTAAGAAAAAATGATATTCTAAAATTTGCAGGCAAATGGATGGATTTGGAGAATATCCTCCTGAGCAAGGTATACAAACCCAGAAAGATAAGCAGGGGATATACTCACTCATTAGTGGACTCTAAACAAATAAAAAACTAAAACAAAAATCAAAAAAAGCAAAATATGCCTAAGTGGCAAACCACAACCACTGAACAGCTTGGAGTCAGAAACACCTTGGACTGACCCCTTGTATTCCACTCCCCCTTGAGGAAAAGCTGACTCAGTCCTGATGTTGGGGGGAGATCAGTGGAAATGCCAGGGGTGGAGCCTGAACTAAGCAATATTGGGGTCTTGTGGCCTTGGGATCTTCTGCCTATGGTGGGCATGTGGTGATGTGGAGAAGAATGAATGTCCTGATGTGGTAGGAGGGGAAAGGAACTTGATTAAGGATATACAGGTATAGAAAATGTGACTTCTTTATTTATAATAAAAAAGAGAAAAAAATAAAAACAGTTAATGTCATGCATCATATTAACAAACTGAAAGAAAAAAAATACATGATCATATCCTTAGATACTGAAGAAGCCTTTGACAAAATCCAACACTCCTTTTTGTTAAAGTGCTGGAGAAATCAGGAACACAGGGAAAATTTATAAATATAATAAATCAATTTAAAACAAGCTAACACCCAACCTCATACTTAATGGAGAAAACACAAAGCAATCTCACTATAATCAGGAACTAGACAAGTATGTCTTCTCTCCACTTATCTACTCAATATAGTTCTCAAAGTATAAGCTAAAGAAATAAGAGAACAAAAGTATATTAGGGGGATACAAATTGGAAAAGAAGAAATAAAACTATCTGTATTTGCAGATGATATTATATACATAAGTGAACTACAAAATTCTACCAGGGAACATCTACAGCTGATAAACACCTTCAGCAATGTAGCAGCATACAAGATTAACTCAAAGAAATCATTAGCCCTCCTGTATACTAAAGATAAAAGGTCTGAAAAAGAATTAAGGGAAATATCACCATTTTTAATAGCTTCAAATAGCATTAAATACCTTGGAGTAACTATAACCAAAGAAGTAACAGATCTATTTGACAAAAACTTTAAATTACTGAAGAAAGTAATTGAAGAGGATATCAGAAAATGGAAAGACCTCCCATGTTTCTGGACAGGTAGGATCCACATTAAAAAAAAATGGCAATTCTACCAAAAGCAACCTAAAGATTCAATGCACTTCCCATCAAAATCCCAACACAATATTTTACAGACCTTGGAAGAAAACTGCTCAACTTTATTAGGAATAACAGGAAAGCCAGGATTTCCAGAACAATTTTGGTCAATAGAAAAACCTTAGGAGGCATCACCATCCCTGACTTCAAGTTATAGTGTAGAGCTACAGTAAAAAAAAAAAAAAAAAAAAAAAAAAAAAAAAAAAAAAAAAAAAAAAAAAAAAAAAAAAAAAAAAAAAAAAAAAAAAAAAAAAAAAAAAAAAAAAAAAAAAAAAAAAAAAAAAAAAAAAAAAAAAAAAAAGCCTGGTACTGGCATATAAAACAGTCTTGTTGATCAATGCAATCAAATTGAGGATTCAGGCATTAACCCAAAAACGTATGAACACCTGATATTTGACAAAGAGCCCCAAAATATTCAATGGAAAAAAAGATAGCATCTTTAACAATTGATGTTGGCATAGCTGTATGGCAGTGTATAGAATATACAAATATATCTTGTTGCATAATAATCCATTGTGCAAATAAACCATATTTTTATGTGCTGTATTGTTAAAGGTCATCTACGTTACTTCTAGCTATTAATATAGTTGACCAAATGTCCCTGTGGCATAAATGTGCATAATTTGAGTTTATGTTCTAGTAGTATTGTTGATGCAAAAGGTAGATTGATTCCTAGTTATGTCAGAAACTCCCATCCTGATTTTCAAAGGGGTTGTACAAGTTTATACTCCTACCAACAATGGAAGAGTGCTCCACTTTCTCCATGGATGTTGTCCTCAGCAATGAGGCCATGCTGTCAGTTTTCATAGAGTGATTTTCTGTCACAGATAGGCTTTTTGTAGGGATCTTCATGGAACCCCTTTGGTCAAAATCTCAACTAAATAAAACATGGTTTTACCACTGAAAGCCTTGCCTGGCTACAAATCATGTCCATTTCAGATCCTGCAAGCACATTTGTAGAAATTCTTATAGAGATACCCTCTTGTTTTTCAGGAAGTTTTCCTGTACTAGGCTTCCTCACCATGTATACAGCTCTTTACCCAAACTCTGTTTCGTCATCTATTCCTCCTTGTTCTAATCTATCCCTCTTCTGCCCCCAGTTCGCATAAAAATTATTCATTTACCCCTTCAAAGGGAGGTCCATGTTTCTCTTCAAAGCACTGTACTTATCTATTCTTTTTTATTTTGTGGCTTGCAGCATGAAGATCATTCACTGAGACACTAAAAACCACTTATAAGTTAAGACATACAATATTTGTCTTTCTGGAAATGGGATAACTTGGCCAGAATACTTTGTTTTATCCATTTTTCTGAAAATTTGATTATATCATTTTAAAAGCTTATTAATTTTCTATTTGTACCACATTTTCTTTTTTTGTATTTTTTCTTTTTTTTCCTTCTTTATTTTGTATTTATCAAAGAAACAGTAAAAAGAATTTAAAAATGCGGAAGAGTTAACAATAACTATACAGAGATTAATAATCATAAGCATGGCTTATCAAGGGTGAAAATTCAAATAAGATTGCTACACATATATTTTCTTTGTGCTCAACTTTCTCTCTGAATTTTTTTTCATTCCTGTATATCCTTATTGAAAGTCTCTTCCCCCTCCCACCATATCTGGTCATTTTTCTTCTCTGCAACTCCCCATCCCCTCCCTGGGCAGGGAGCAGACAGTCCTATGGTCCCACTGGCCCAATAATGCTTGGATCAGTCTTCACTCCCGGCCAAATCCAGTTTTGTCCCCCCTCCCTCAAGAGTGAGTCACGTGTTCCTATAGATGGACTGGGGTTTGAAGGGTCAGTCCAGAGTGTTTCTGATCCCAAGCTGTTCAGTGGTTGTGGTTTGCTGCTTGGGCATGTTTGGCTTTTTTTCTTGTTTGTTTGTTTAGAGACCACTAGTGAGTGAGTACATCCCCTGCTTATCTCTCTGAGTTTGTGATACTTCGCTCAGGAGGATATTCTCCAAATCCATTCATTTGCCTGTGAATTTTAGAATATCATTTTTTCTTACTGCTGAGTAGTATTCCATTGTGTAGATGTACCACAATTTGTTAATCCATTCTTCAGTTGAGGGATATCTAGGTTGTTTCCAGGTTCTTGCTATTACAAATAATGCTGCTATGAACATAGTTGAGCTAATACCTTTGGAGTGTGAATGTGCCTCTTTTTTTTTTTTTCTTCTTCTTTTTTTCTTTATTTTGTATTTATCAAAGAAACAGTAAAAAGAATTTTAAAAAAATGCTGACGAGTTAACAATAACTATACAGAGGATAATAATCATAAGCATGGCTTATCAAGGGTGAAAATTCAAATAAGATTACTACACATATATTTTCTTTGTGTTCAGCTTTCCCTCTGAATTTTTTTTTCCATCCCTGTATATCCTTGTGCCTCTTTAGGGTATACACCCAGAAGTGGTATTGCTGGGTCCTTAGCCCTTCTATACGCTAAAGATAGAGGAGCTGAAAAAGAAATAAGGGAAACATTACCCTTCATATTAGCTGCAAATAGTATTAAATACCTTGGAGTAACTATAACCAAAGAAGTAACAGACCTATTTGACAAACATTTTAAATCATTGAAGAAAGATATTGAAGAGGATATCACATTTTCTTTATTCATTCTTCTGCTGAGGGACTTACAGGTCATTTTGAATTGCTGGCATATTGTGAATAAAGCCATAAAGAACATAGTTGCAAAAGTATCCTTGTGATAGAATGAAGCATGCTTTGGGTAATTGCCAAAGAGTAGTAGAGTTGGGTCTTGAGGTGGATTCACTTTCAGTTTTCTGAGGAAACACTATATTGGCTTGCATAGTAGATTTACAAGACTACCTTCTCACCAGCCATGAAAGTGTTGTCCTTGCTTAACATTTTCTTTAGCATCAGCTGTCACTTTCAAGTTTGATCTTATTAATTCAGATAGATACAAGATGTTATCACAAAGTTGTTTTGATTTGTACTAGCCTAAAGACTAATTTCTTTAAATATTTCTGAACTATATTATATTTCTCTGTTGAGAAATCTCTAATTGTATCTATACCCCATGTTTAATTGAATAATATACTTTGTCAATATCTAAATTTTAGTTCTTTATATATTTTAGGCATTAGGCCTCTATCTGAGTTGAAGTTGGAAAAAAAAACCTTTTTCCATCCTTTAAGGTAGTTCTTTGTGCAATTCACAGTGTCCTTTGCCTTACAAAAGCTTTTGTGCTTCATTAGATTCTATTTCTTAATTAATTTTGTAGAAATTTTATATGGATTACATTGAATTTGTTGATTCCTTTCGGTAGGATGACTAATTTCACTATGTTAATCATACTGATTCACTATTCTTGTACTTATTCAACTTCCTTTGAGTCACTTAGATCCATGTGTTAAAGATGATGATATCATGAGTGAGAGGATGGCCTACTTCTTAAAAGCAATTCAGGAACATCTGGAGTAAATTTTTTATAAATAAGAAATAAAACATTATTAAACCACTCATAACCTTTAGTAAATTACAATTAACTCTAAATTAGTTGGCTAACCTATATTAGAAGAAAAGATCTTAGATAATATGCAGGTAGAGATTGTATATCATATAAAGCCAATTAATATCTTGTTTTCATTCCTGGCATACTTCACAGTGCTTATTTCCTCATATATAATTTAATGCTGAAAAAAATGAGAAAGATGGAGATAGAGTGTTGTGGAATACGATTTTAGAATGTGTTATATTTGCTTATGTTGTAGAAAATTTGTTTAATGATTAAATAACATGTGGAATTTTTTTATATTGCATTTGTTTAACTCTTTAACATTGCATTGTTGTGCCTATCTAAAACACATGATTGGTCTAATAAGGAGCTGTGAATCAATAGAAAAACAGAAGAGACAAGGAGAGCTGGCAAGCAGACAGAATAAATAGTTGGGGCAAGAAATAAAGGAAAAGACTAGGAAGCAAAAATGCGGGGACGGGGGGACCAGACACCCAGGCACATAGCCAGCCCCAATGTAAGAGTAAAAGTAATATATAAAGAGGGAGGGAAAGAAAAAAGTGATGCAAAAGGAAAATGAAAAAATTTAAGAAAGGTTGGCAAAAAAGAAACCTGAGACTGGGTATTTATAAGTAATAATAAAGCTCTGTGTTTTATTTGGGAGCTGGATGGCAAGTCCCTCAAAGAGCCAAAGAGCAATGGCAAAAGACTAAACAGAGTGACCAAAGAGTAAGAAAAGTGAACTATAGAAGAGAAAACAACTGATAAACTGGGAAAAAAATAAACCAAAACACACAAAAAAGAATTTTAAAAATTTAAAAAATTATTTTTGTTAATATACCAACATTTTACATTTTGGACAAGACTGCAAAGAAAGGAGAGGAAAAAAGCATGCATTTTAAGAGATGAAAATTATAAGAGGGTAAGACTTCCTCTCCTTTGTTTCTTCTTTCAGGATTTTTGTCATTGTAACAACAACAACAAAAACAGATCTACTCTAATGATTTTGTTCCTTAAACAGCCTAGTAATAGTTGGTACCTATTTTCTAAGAAAATGCAACTACATAATTTTGGTACTATAACTGAATAAATCAGAGTCTAAAATAAAATAATTTTAGATGTTTAAAATGAGTACTACTTATATTAATCCAAAGAAATTTCAAGTAATTCTTAACAAAATTGAAATTATTTATAATATATTTTTATGCTTAATATGATTATCTTGTTCAGCAAAGGTCTCAAAAGATCAAAACACTCAATCACAATGACAACAACACTATATGCAGATATGTTTATGTCAGTCAACCTGAGATGCTGTATCTGAATACAACAGACTGAATCATTTAACATTTCTATTTATAGTATAGGACTTTGGCCTTTATTTTCCAATATAAACAGTCATTCCATATTTTAATGCTATTTTTAGAAAATTATTTAAATGTGATTTTCTCTGCAAGCTCTGTAGCAAATAGAGACAAATCAGGGTTAGGAACTTTAACAAAAATCATTGTGACTGTGGAATTTAGAAAATATTTATATCATACATGATGAGATGAACAATGAAGAGCAATTTCCAATTAATCACATTTAAATTTAAACGTTAATTGTTCTATTGTCATGATTATAAGCAACAAAAACCTGATAAAATTTGTTATACTAGCAAATTTTTATTTTGAAATATTGCATGGATTAGAAACTATTATTGGCAGTTAAAATTCAATAGAAAATTTAAAAGGTTGTTTTCATGTATTTTAAACTATAGAAAAAAGTGATACAATAAACAATAGGCAAACTAAAACATAAATGTCATAATATAATGAATATAACATAATACCTAAAATGTATAATTATTAGGTAATGTGTTTTTTGTTTTTTGGGTTTTTTTTCACTTTTTAAATATCAGTGTACACAAGAACCCAAGGCTAGAACATAGCTAAATGATACAGTACTTCAATTCTACATTGAAGGCCTCTGGCGGGGTTGTGGGTAAAAAATAACTCATTTTCTTTAAGGGGCTGGCCACAGACAGTTTAATTATGTTCCAGTAAGTAAATGAGCAACATGAATGGGCTTTTTTGTAAATGGGGAGATCATAAGAGTAGGTATTAAACTGAGAGGTCTGATAACTGAGTTTGATGGAGTGCATGATGTAAAATTACCAAATAATAAATAAAAATATTATGTAAAAAAAGATTTCTCTGGAGCTACCCTGGCATCTACTTTTATACTTGTCTTTGAACTGTAAGAGAAATAATGTTGCTCATTGGAATATTTGTATGAAAGAATTTTGCAATCTAATTAAAATAATGATTGTAAAATTAAAAACAAGAATCAGAGGCTGGCTAGTTTTCTATTAAAATGATTTGACAAATGGAAAAGAGTTTCTGACTGGGGTACATGGTAGGATTTTCCAATTTGATTGGAGAATGTGTTAGGGTTGTAGAGATATTTTTAAGATGTTGCTCATGAAGAACTTGCAAAAGAACTAGAGGTGATATATCAGCACAAAGGCACATGGTTGATAAAATTATTTATATTATTATCCCATGATTTTTAAAGATGATATAATTTTAGTGGATCTCAGATTCTCTTATAAAAATAATACCATGTTGGAAAGTAAAATGTTAGCAATGTATGTAAGGACTTAAGATTGTATGAGAAACTGCTTATGATTTAGCAAAAGATAAATTTAGAGAATTTGATATGATTGACTACTCAAATAGAAAAAATACACTTTGTTATTTTTTCATACGGGATATTAACAATAACATTTTAAATGTGTTCATTTGTTTGCACATATCATGTGATGAGTTCAGCTACTCCAGAGTACTTTAAAATTTTATGATTCCATGTTCACCTATGTCACAAGAGTCCTGTAGAAGCATGTCTAGTGTGGGTTAGCCTGGCATAAAATTCTCATATCAGTGTGCATTACTGTTAGAAATTCTGCAAAAGAATTTTCAATGATTCTGCTGATCAGAATCCAGTTTTTTCATGTGCATTTAACTTTATTTATTTATAATCTTAGATTTGAGGGCTGAAATCTGTTTTTAAATATTCAGTTTGACCTTATTTCCAGATAAATGTATGCTCCAATTTGTGTGTGAACATCATGAGAGTTATATGATCATTGCAACTATGGGATTTACTCTCTTGAGACTCTAGCCAAATATTCTCCTCATTTTATATTTTGATTCAATTTACTGTGCCTACTTCTGTATAAGAACAGTATACTGCTGCTTATACCTGACACTGTGTGGTGGTCTAGATCATATTTCTATGTTATGATGTCTGTACCCAATTCTGTGGCAAATAAATAACGATGCTACAAGTGTAAAAAAGAACCATTCAAATATTCTTTTATGCATGTAGGAATAATAGCTAAATATTTTATTTACAAGAATATAGAAAATAAAATACAATATTAAGGCAATACTTCTTTGTGCCAATGCTAAAGAGTTTTAGCTAAACATGTATGTTTAATGCTATTTAAAATCTGTACACTATGAGAAAAAATCTTAATGGTATGTACCTAAAACTAATTATCTTAATTTTTAAAACTAGCATTTAATTGAACATTAACCCAAATGAGGTATGTTTGCTATATTAACAACAAAAGCAATATTATCTTGAACACATAATACTTTCTTTGAAAATAAAAAATCAACAGACTATTTTAGATTCGATAATTTCAGAAGTCCATAAAACCTATTTATATCTTTGCATAGTAAGACAATTTACATCTTCATGCGGATAGGTGCAAGCTATTGTATCATAATTTCATCCATACTGCAAGGTAATTCATCAGATGCAAGATACTTGACTTATTTGGTTTTATAATACACATATTGTTATATTTAGCCCAAAGTTCATACAAGAACTCAAGGCTAGAACATAGCTAAATGACACAATATCTCACTTCTGCATTGTGACCCTGGCAGGGGTGTGGGTGAGGAAGGATTTGTTTTCTTTAAGGGTCTGGCTACAGGGAGTTTAATTATGCCCCAGTAACTAAATGAGCAGCATGAATGGACTTTTTTGTAAATGGGGAGTTCATAAGAGTGGGCATGATAATGAGAGGACTGATAGCTGAATTTGATAGGATGCATGATATAAAATCGACAAAAAATAAATTAAATAAAAGAAAAAGTTACATGTTAAAGAAAAAGATTTTCAAAAAAACCATAAGGAACAATGCCAACAGATTCCCAAACATATGAAATTTGAAAAATGATGCTTGGACTTCTGACAAAGATTCTAAATAAATCTATGCTTTTATGAAACATTTGGATTAGATTAATTTTGATTTAATTAAATAAAGAGTACAGTAGAATAAAAGCCAAGAAAAAGAAAAGTTGTATCAAATCTAATGGAATTATTATCTTTGTAAATAGTATAAGTATAAATAGGTCTTCAGACATTACACATTTATCACTAAATATTAACATATGCATATTTTGTTATAAAAATATTCAGTTAATTCAGGAACATAACTGATTTTAATTAATTTATCACAGTGATAAGAATTATTTTGAAAGATATTATGGTTGCATTGGAAAGATCATAATTTTGCAAAACAGGACTTCCCCTATTATCAAATAAATAACCACCCTAAGTACCATCACATAACTTACATCCAAAATGAATAGAGGCAGAAATACATGACTGAGCACTGGGCTAAGTCCCTGGTCCAGCTGATAGTGGGGGAGGAGACTGTATATGAGCAAGTGGATAGGGACTATAATGAAAATTCTCACAGTGATGGTTAGCTGGAGCTCTGGGAAGCACACTGAATCAAGAACAGCCACGTAGGAACCATCAGAAAAAGGACATAAGCCCTCCAAGTATAGGCAAATGTCCAATGACATGGGCAATATGTGGAGCCTCAAGGGAAGGGTTCAGACAGTGTTTCTGTGCATAGACTGGCACCATGGAGTCCATCCTATCCAGAGGAACACCTAACCCAGTCTTGAGATTAGAATAAAAATATCAGACATGCCTGGAGTGGATGCTGAGCGAATTCACCTTGGGACTTTTTGACCTTTCTAGGAAGGGAATAGGGGTAATGGGAAGAAGGGGGTTGAAGGCAGAACAGAAGGGTTTGGGAAGGGAAAGGGAGTTGGAACTAGGGAATACAAGGATAAAAAAGACTTTATTCTGTAAAAATAAATAAAAAAAATTCAATCATAATTATTTTATACATCTATTTAGGAAGAAAGAGGTAAATTTAAACCAAATCCTATGATGACTAGAGTCCTTATCTTTGAAAAACAGAATATGTAATTTATGACCTCTGCAACATCAAGTTGCTACTGCCCTTTAGTCATTTTTCATTTTAATTTTTATCTTGAATTTAATCTCAATGCTGAGAAAGCAAAAAATTTTGAAACATGTATTAGTCAAGAAAAAATTTGGCAGCAAGTGCAAATCATATAGTATTTCTATTTTGCTAATGTGTTTTTGTTATGAAACCACTGCTAATGGCTTCTACTTTTGTTCTCATTTTATTATATTCATTTTTTTGTATTCTATTTGTATTCTATACACCTTCCAAATTCTATCAAAAATATTGTGATAAAAAAAGGGACTTTGACTTAAATTTTGACCCCTTTGCCATTTAACATTGTTTGCCATTTATTTAATTGAAAATTAAATGTAACCTATTTGAGCTCATAATAATTACAGCAATGTGAATTCAATCATATTAAATATACTTATTTATTACATATTTGTTATGCATGTATAGTTACATGGTTAATTTTGATATTTTCTGATTTTGTGTGATGTAACACAAAAATCAATAATATAATAAATTTTACTACTAATATTTTAAAATTCCAGTAAAAACTTTTTTATTACAAATGTTTTCTGGATATTATTGTTTTTTCTTTGTTTTGGTTTTTTATATTGGTTTCACTGTGTAACTGTTATGGCTGTCCTGAACTCACTCAGTGGATGAGGCTCACATTGTATTCACAGAGATCTCCCTGTCTCTGCCTCCCAAGTACTGGAATTATAGGCATGCACCACCACCACCACAATACCTGATATCACTATATTACTATACAATGCTATGTATAACCCACTATTAGGTTTCTAGTTTATAGTAGCCACATAAATAGTTGTAATTTCTAAATATTATTTCAAAAATAAATTATTTATTTGCAAACAAAAATGGGTCAAGTTAAGAATGAATTTAATATAGTAAAAACTGTTAAAAGCAAAAATTATCAGTATAAAACATATCATTAAGGAAATGAATAGAATGCAGTTTTTCAAAGAACAGTAGAAGCATCAGCCATCTTGTAAATAGGTAAGTATTTATGTTTGGATATAATAATGAGGGTCTAGATAACTTAGCAATAAGAGAACTTGCTGATATTCCAGAGTATACAAATTAAGTCTTTAAAAAGGATCCATATAGAGCAAAACTCATGTTTGATTATTAATAAGACAATCTGTTATTCAAATATGTAATTCACCAAAATCTTCATCTCATCATAGTTTTCTGCTTTTTGGTATAACTTCACAATAATTGCATGCTGTTTAAATGTGGTTTTACATATTTACTCTCAGCAGCTCACTTGTAGAATTACATTTATTTTCCTGCAAATGAGTTCTTCAGTTCTTCAATAAATGTTCTTTCAATATTTGATATGCTGGTATAAATGCAGCTTCAGTTCTATCCTAAATGAAATGTTTATTTGAGGTATTTTCTTTAAAGTGTTTTCATTTTCTACTCATTTTGGTTGGCAAAGCAATCATACAGTCTCATTTAAGCTAACTTTTCTCTGGTGATATTGTTCTACTTAGTAGTTAAGTGACCTGAAATAGGGAAACAGCAAAATGAAAAAAGACATTCAAATAATAGTAGACTCCATTTTTCAAAATAAATTTTCTGCATATAAAAATTATAGGTAATTTCTAGTGTCACTAAAACAGTTCATTTTTTGATCATCCGTAAGAGACAAAAAGATTACAATTATCTGAATGGTGAGAAAATAATTTACTTAGCAACCACATAGGAGCCAATGTGCACATGCATTTTAAATCTCATCTGTTAGAACATGGAAAAATGCCATTCTAATATAAGTAAAAAAGTGTGTGAATACTTGTAATAAAGTAATTTCATGATAGAAAATAATTTTACCTTTGTATAAAATAGAACAATTTTTTTTGCAATTCTATGTACCAAAAAGGATTGCAACATTTATGTTCCTTACCTCAGGATGATTGAAATGCATTGAATCTGTAGATTGCTTTTGGTAGAATTGTCATTTTTACTATGTTGATTCTACCTATCCAGGAACATGGGAGGTCTTTCCATTTTCTGATATCCTCTTCAATTTCTTTATTGAGTGATTTAATATTTTTGTCAAATAGATAAGTTACTTCTTTGTTTTTAGTTACTCCAAGGCATTTAATGCTATTTGCAGCTATTATGTTGTTTCCCTTATTTCTTTTTCTATTTCTATTTCTTTTTCAACCCTTTTATCTTTAGTGTATAGGAGAGCTACTGATTTCTTTGAGATAATCTTGTATCCTTCTGTATTGCTGAAGTCGTTTTACAGCTGTAGAAGTTCCCTGGTAGAATTTTGAGGGTCACTCATGCATACAATCATATCATCTGCAAATAGAGATAATTTCACTTCCATTTTTTCAATTTATATTCCCTTACTCTCCTTTCATTCTCTTATTGCTTTAGCTAAAACTTCAAAAAAGTATGTGGAATAGACAAGGGGAGAAAGGACAGCCTTGTCTAGATCTCGATTTTAGTGGGATTGCTTTGAATTGTTCTCCATTTAGTTTGATTTTGGCCATCAGCTTTTTGTAAATCACCATTATTTTATTTAAGTATTTTCCCCTTTTTTCTGATCTCTCTAGGACGTTTTTCATAAAGGAGTACTGGATTTTGTCAAAGGCTGTTTGAGTATCTAAGGAGATAAACATGTCTTTTTTTTTCCTTTAATTTGTTTATATGATGGGGAACATTTACAGTTTTTAGTATGTTGAACAATCCCTGCATTTCTGGGATGAAGCCTACTTGACCATGATCAATGAAATTTTTCATATGCTGTTGTATTTGGTTTGACAAAATTTTGTTGAGAATTTTCCATGAATGTTCACGAGTGAAATTCATCTGTAATTTTCTTTGTTTTTTCTTTGAGTGGCTTGTGTCAGGGTTATTGTGACTTCATAAATACAATTTGGCAATATTCCCTTGGTTTCTACTGTATGGAACAGTTTGAGGCATATTGGTATTAGTTCTTCTTTGAATGTCTGGTAGAATTCCATACTAAAACCATCTGGGCCTGGGATTTTTTATTTGGAATACTTTTAATAACAACTTCAATTTTCTTTGGTGTTAGAGGACTATTTAGGTCTTTAATTTGATCTTGATTTAATTTTCGAAAATTGTGCCTGTCCAGAAAACTATCCATTTCTTCTGGGTTTTCCATTTTTGTGGAGTATGGATTTTCAAAGTATGACCTGATAATTCTCTGGATTTCCTGTCTGGTCTGTTGTTATGACCCCCATTTGATTTCTGATTTTGTTAATTTGGGTACTCTCACTCTCTCCTTTTTGGTTAGTTTGGAAAAGGGTTTATCTATCTTGTTGACTTTCTCAAACAACCAAATCTTTGATTCATAGATTCTTAGTATTGTTCTTTTTCATTCAATTGTGTTGATTTCAGCTCTAAACTTGATTATTTTTTTGCTATCTACTCCTACTGTATAAGTTTGCTTCTAATTGCTTTAGGGCTTTCAGCTGTGCTGATAGTTCTTTTATGTGGGATTTCTTTAATTTTTTCACATGGGCATCTAGTGCTATGTATTTTCCTCTTAAGTCTGCTTTTATTGTATTAAATTAGTCTGGATTCATTTTCATTAAATTCTAGGAATTCTTTGAGTTTTTTCTTAATTTCTTGCTTGACCCAGAGGTGGTTCAGTTGAGTGATGTTTAGTTTCCATGAGTTGTTAGGCTTTCTGTGATTCTTAATGTTATTGAATTCTAACTTTAGACCATGATGATCTGATATGATACAGGAAGTTATACCCATTTTTTTGTAACTGTTGATATTTGCTTTATGACCTATTATGTGGTCAGTTTTAGAGAATGTTTCATGGGGTGCTGAGAAATATGTATATTCTTTAATGTATGGGTGGAGGGTTCAGTATGAATTTCTTTCACTGGTTTGTTTTCTGTTTTTTGGTTTTCTCTATTTTTCTTTCAGTGACTTGTTCATTTTTTTTCTAATTTTCTGCTTATATTTTCTTCTATTTGTTTAAGGGAACTTTTTATAACTTTTTAAGGCTTCTATTAGTTTCAGATAGCTGTTTTTAAGGTCCTTTACTTCTGTTCCCTTTTCATTGTTATGTTCAGGTCTTGAAGCTATAGAACCACTTGGTTCTTCTAGTGGTGTCTTGTTGACCTTTGTATTGTTTTATGCATTCTTGCACTGACATCTTTCCATTGTTTTCTCAATTCACTCTTGGTTAGTTCTTGGTCTGCTCTTAGTGGGTTGTTGGTCTGAGGGCTCTTCATCAGCTATGTGTTTAGAGAGTTTGCTGCTCTTGTGAGGTGGCAGTGCTATGATGCCAATTGTTACCTCTTGACCTCGCATCTTTCTGCTGTGTGCCCAGGGACTCGGCTGCTCCCATGCTGCTACTATGCCAGGCTTGGTCGCAGCAAATAACTTTCTGCCACCCCCATCTTAGAGAGTGGACTTCACTGCCTGATGTCTCACCTTTCAGCTCTGCACCTCAGGACTTGGCTGCTCCCCTGCTGCTAGTGAGCCAGGTGTGCTCTGGGCCGATCATATTACACACTAAAGCTCAGTGCTTGTCTCAGGACCTGGATTCAGGATGGCCTCGTTTGCAAATATTAATACCATTTCCATTATATTTTTTTTGTGAAACACATAAAAACAATGTTTTATCCATAAATGATATATTGTTACAATTTTTATATTATATATATGAATGCGATTATATATTAACATATATAATCTTATTTACATAGAAATTAGAAAACTATGTCAATGAAATATTGTAATTCAAGGTCATGAAGACTTCAAGACTTAATTTTTTATTAGGTACTAGATAATGTAGAATTTGTTTATCACATTTACTTCACTCTCTCAACTCTTCTTATATTATTTCCTGTTTGCCTTCTAGCCTATTTTCTGTCTTCCTTTTTTTAAAATTCCATCAACTGTAATTGATACTGCCAATATATTTTATTGTGTATAGCATTCCATTGTTACACAGTTGACTTACAAAGGGCTAAAGTTGAAACAATAGTGACTTTCCTGATCCTGGCATGTATCACTTGCCAATATCTTTACAATTAGGCAGGTCTTTCCAGCATTACCACATTTTCACTACAAGTGAGTCTATTGTCAGATGTGTTTTATTATACTCAGCTATTTTCTTCTTAATACAAAATATTTTATAAAAATTTTATTGTAAGTGAGGGTATTTCTCATTGGTAGAGTTCACACCCAACTCCTTTTCATTTCTGGAATGGACCTGCAATCACAGTAAAAAATAATTAAATAAATAATTGAAATTAATTATCAAAAGTGAAAAATAATTTAAAACACCAAAAAGGAAGGTAGGAAAGAAGGAAGGAGTGGAGAGAAAGAAAATATATTAAGGTTTTTCTTTCAGTTTATGTGTAAGTTACTTAGTTGTTCATATGACTTAAATGTGCATTTACCTGCATATTTAGTATGCAGGTTTAAATATTGCACTCTTTTTTTACTTTTAAGAAAATATTCTATGGCAATGAATGTATTTAGTAATCAGGGTACTTTCAACGTATCAAGAGGAAATAATAATTTATAAAATTTAGATAATAATTACAAAGTATACCAAACAATATTCTATGGTGATTTTATGTAGAATTTAATTTATAGAATATTTCTACAAAAATACTCTACAATATCCACAATTTATTCCATTATCTAATAAGAAATTATATTGCTAATTTGGAATTTCCTGAAATTTTTTTCCATTGTTGTTATCAGAGTTTATGTAATAGAATAGAAGGGAGACAATGACTGAGAAACGAGGCAGCTTCCTCTGTTAGGAGACTAACTATAGACTGCTATAGCAAAGCAGGATTCAAGCAACGCAGATGTCACTGAATCTTGCTCACTGACAGGAACTATGGTCTTGAAAAGTGGCATTAATAGGTGCAAAGGTTAAAAATATAAGTGACCCACAGATGTGCTTTGATATCATTTTTTAAATCAAAAGTATTATCTTTCTGTAGGTATGTTACAATTATATAAATCTTTCACTCTAAGTTATATATTCCTCCAAATCCTAAGCTGTTCATCTGAATATCTTTTAAGTTTTAATAATGGCATTTAAAGTATAAAATACAGAGCAGTGATAGTGTTTTATTATTAGTTTCCTCTTCTTGGTTTCCCTTTAATGTTCTTCCCCTCTCTTACCTTTATTTGTATAAAAAAGATTTCTTCTGTTATCAATATGGGAGAAATTGCATTCTACCTTTTTTAATTTTAATGAGCTCAAATATTTTACTTTTTACATAAATTGTTATGATTTGATGGTTGCTTGTTTCTGTTTTTGCTTTGCTTATTTATTTATTTATTTCTAAAGGTTGTAGTACTCTTGAGTTCTTCTGATCCAGATGCCGAAGAATAGTCTCTATTACAAAGAGCCTAGACAAAATAAGTCATGGAAATCATTGTTTTTCTACATAGTTAACATTTAGAAGTCTCACAAATGTTACATTCCATTAATATAATAATAACTATAATGGTAGGTTTATACCAGACACAACTGTTTGAATGTTTATCCTATACCAAGGGGGAAAATATAATTAAGAGCTTCTTGAGAAGGCCAAATTTGATACATCAATTTTAAAGTGGATTTATTTGTCAAAAATTGACAAGATAGATCACACACATACATCTACAGATTGTGCAGAGCCTGGGTTCAGAGCAGAGTAACAGGTGAGCACACCCCAAATCTTAGGTCATGCAGAAACCTCCTCTCCAAAGCCAGGAACACATCCCAAGTTCTGCTCTCTCATAGAGCCCTGCCTTAAACCAAACAAAGCTACAGATGGGAGAACCTTTCCTTGAACAATCCCCAGAAACACAAAGCAAGAAGGGCATCTCACAACCAAACACTGGTTGCATCTGCATCATTGAAGCAAGCTGCATCATCATACACAGACAACTACAGATAGTGCAGACTTTATTGGGGTCCAAATACTCTGATCTTGCAAGCACTTCCTTGGGTAAACTCTAAATTTCACTAGAGGTAGGGTTAGGTTAAGTAGGTATATTCTTTTGTGCTTTACTGGAATATTCAATATATATTTGTTAAATGCATTTGAGTCAATAACATCTGTTAGATCACTTATTTCTCTTTTAAATTCTGTATTGTATACCCTCATTAGTAAGAGTGGGGTGTTAAGGTCTCCCACTATTAGTGTTTGCAGACTGATATAACTGATATATAGTTTCAGCTTTAAGCTTTTGTATTTTTTTTACATATCTGGCTGCTCTTATAATTGAGGCATAAATATTTTTGGTTTGATAATTAATCTTGATGAATTTTTCCTGAGACAGATATGTAAGAGCCTTCTCAATCTTTGTTAATTAATTTTAGATTGAATAATTTTGTTAGACATTAGGATGGCTGCACCAGCTAGTTTGTTAAGACCATTTGATTGTACAGACTATTCCCAGTCCTTTACTCTGAGGTAGCATCTATCTTAGAGTTGAGATATGGCTTTATTGTATGTAGCAGATAGATACATTCTATTTTTATATCTGTTCTGATAGCCTGTGTCTTTTGTAGATAAATTGATTCTATTGATATTAAAGAATAATAATGACCAGTGATTGTTAATTTATGTTATTTTAGGTGGTGGTATATGTGTGTGTTTTGCTTTTGGGTTTTTTTCTGTAAAATTATTTATTGCTTATAGTTTAGTGGGTGTTTCTAAATTCCTTACATTGGAGTTTTTGTTCCAGGGCTTTCTGTAGGGCTAAATTTGTGGGTAAGTATTGTTTAAATCTAATTTTGTCATGGAATATCCTGTTTACACCCTCTGTGGTGATTAACAGTATTTCTGGGACTAGTAGTCCAGGCTGGCAGCCATTATCTCTTAGTGTCTATATGGCATCTGTCCAGAATCTTGTAGCTTTTATAGTTTTCCCTGAGAAGTCAGGTGATATGTGCCTTTATAAGTTACTTGGCTTTATCTCTGAGATACTGAGACAGTTCAACATACAAAAATCAGTCAATGTCATCCACCATATAAAAACCTGAAAGAAAAGAACAACATGATCTTTTCATTGGATGCTGGGAAAGCCTTTGATGAAATCCAATACACATGATAAACATCTTGGAGAGATCATGGATACAAGGGATATATACCTAAACATAATTAAGGCAATATGCAACAAGCCAATAGCCAATATTAAACTAAATAGAAAGAAACTCAAAGCAATACCACTAAATTCAGAAATAATGCAAGACTTTCCACTATCCTGATATCTACTCAACAGAGTACCCAAAGTTCTACAAAAAACAATAGGACAACAGAAGGAAATCAATATTTCCTATTAGCACATGATATGTTAGTATACATAAATGACCCACATAATTCTACCAGAAAATTTCTACAGTGATAAACACATTTGGCAATGTAGCAGGATACAAGATTAACTCAAAGAAATCAATCACATTCTTTAACAAAAAAAAAAATGGTAAAAGGGCAACAAAAGAATTCATTGGTACATAACCTTTTACAATAGCTAAAAATAAAATCAAATATCTTGAGGATAATTCTAAACAATAATGTAAAAGACCCTTATGACAATAATTTAAAGTCACTGAAGAAAAAAAACATGAAGATATCAGAAAATGGATGATTTCTCATGCTCTTAAATAAGATCAACATAATAAAAATGTCAATCTTACCAAAAATAATCTATAAATTAAAGGCAATTCCAATCAAAATCCCAACAAATTTTTTCACAAACCTCAAAAGAAAAATACTCAGCTTCATATGGAAAAAAAAAAAAAAAAGAAAAACCAGAATCACAAAACAAAGAACTTCAGGAGGCAGCACCATTCCTGACTTCAAGCTCCACTATAGAGCTTCAGTAATAAAAAACAGTTTGGTACTGACATTAAAAACAGACTTGTGGATCAATGTAATTGAATTGAAGACACAGACATTAATTCATACATCCTTTATCATCTGATTTTTATAAAATTAAACTAAAATATACAATGAACAAAAGATAGCATCTGCAACCAATATTACTGACATAAATGGAAAGTGGTATGTAGAAGAATGCAAATATTTCCCTACCTATCACCCTGCACAAAACTCAAGTCTAAGTGGATCAAAGACATCAACATAAACCAAGTTACAAGGCAATTATTAGAAATGAAAGTCGAAAATAGTCTTGAATGCATTGGCACAGGAGACCACTTTCTAAATATGACACCAGTAGCACAGTCACTGAGAACAACAAATAATAAATGGGATCTCCTAAAGCAGAAAAGACATGGCAAAGAAACACAATCAATAGACAAAATGACAGTCTACCAGATAGGTAAATATGGTCACCAAACATATAGGCCTGATCTCTAAATTATATACATAAATCAAGACACAGGAGATCAAAAAATTAAATAATTAAAAATAGAGTTGAGATCTAAGTAGAGAATTCTCAACTGAAAAAATCTCAAATGAACTAAAGACATTTAAAAATTAGCTCATCATGTTTAGGCATCAGTGAAATGTAAAACAAAACAACTCTGAGATACTATCATATACCTGTCAGAATGGGTAAGATCAAAAATATTGATAAAACCCTATACTGAATGATTTGAGAAGTAGAGAGAACACCCTTCCATTGCAGGTGGAAATGTAAACTTGTACAGACACTTTGGAAAAAAAATATGGCAGTTCCTCAAAAAACTGGGAATCAATCTTCCCAATGATTCAGCAATACCACTATTGGGCATATACAGAAAGGATACATTCTTACCTCAAGTACATTATTTCAAATATGTTCATAGCAGCATTATTTTTAGTAGACAGAACCTAGATGCTACTTAAATGAAGAATAAATTTAAAAAATTATGGTATATTTAAACAATGGAGTACAACTTATCAAAAAAAATACAGGTAAATAAATGGGACTATAAAATGTCATCTTGGGTGAGGTAACACAGACCCAGAAAGACAAACATGCAACATAGGCTACTTACTCACTCATTAATGAATTTCCAAAACAAAGCAATGAAAAATCAGATTATAATACATAACCCTTGAGCAGCTATTATGTATGGAGGAACCTAAGAAGATATCAAAGGGTGCATCTGGAAAGTGAAAATAAATAAGATCTCCCTAGTAAATTGGGATTATAGAGAGTGGCAGCAAGGGGAGGTGAGAAGAGAACAAGGGGGAAAGAGATGGTTGAGGTTGGGGAAGTACAGAGAGAGTAAACAACTTAATGGGTATTATGATAGAGGGAGTCATTGTGGAGTTAATAAAACCTACGGTTAGGAAAATATCTAAGAACCCACAAAGATGACCTCAGCTAAGATTCTAAGCAATAGTAAAGAGGAAATGTAACCTAATTTTATCCTCTAATCAAATTGATGACCATCCTAATTGTGATTATAGAAACTTCATCCAGCAAGAGTTGAAAAGAGATTCAGAGATCCTCAGCTAAGCACTGTGTTGAGTTACCTTTCAGCCAAGAAGAAGGGGAAAAGATTATACGAGCAAAAGGATCAGGAAAATAATGAGGATATTCACAGAGACAGCTTAGCCAAATTATTGGGGGTTAACTGAATCTAGATTGACAGCTGAGGAAACTATATCCAAATGAACGAGGCTCTCTTAATGTGGATGACAGTCAAACAGCATGGGCAGTTTGTGGGACCTTTGACAGTGGGACCAGAATTTATTCTCTGTGCATTAACTGACTTCTTGGAGCCTATTTTCTGCAGAGAAATGTCTTGCTCAGCTGCAATACTGGGAGAGAGAATTGTTCTTACTGCAAGTTGCTGTGCTAGACTGCTTTGACTCACCCTCAGAGTCTTTACTCTCTCTGAAAAATAGATGGGGTGAGGAATAAATGGTGGGAGGAAGCTGAGGGATGACTGGGAAGAGGAAAGGGCAGAGAAAAATTGGTAAGTATGTTTAAAAAAAGTTAAAATGGGTTAATTTAAGGTATAAGAATTATCTAGTAACAAGCTATTGACAGACATTTTTAAATTATATCAAGTTACTGAGTTGCTATTTGCAGTAGTTATAGGCACAACAAAATGCTGCCTAATGTCGTAGATCATTCATCATTCAATATATGCATGTATATTTTATAGATTTTAGAAAACAAATGTGAATGACTATTTTGAGAAAAGCTTTCATTAACTTTGTTGCTCTAATAGTGGTTGGACCTGAAAAAAATGAAGTCAATCAATAAGACAGACTAAAGGTCATGCAATAAGTTTATGCAACAGCTAACTGAGGTCTAGACAATATATACTATGAGAATTAACAGCATTTGCAACAGGACAATCATAAAGGCAAGCCAACAATGGTGACCAAGCTGCCCATGAGAAATATATGTTTTTTTCTAAAAGCATATCAAAAATATCAATACTCAGTTTTAAAGAATAATTTGATGTAAACTCACTCTTATCTGATAAACCTGGAGAAGAATAAAAACACATTTCAAAAACAATTCTGTGATTTTGCAAAAACTAAAGTTTCTCTTTTTTAAAAAAAAACACTTAAAATTCTCCTTATATGACTTCATTCTTGGACATGTTTATAATAAATATCAGTAAATGAAGTAATCTAAAGTAGTATGTTGGGAGCCATTTTTCTAAATTCATGATGTAAACTTTGTTAATTATTGTTTACAAATAATCAATGTACATATTTATTTAAAATATATAAATATTAATTTTATATTTAAAATTTCATCATGAAGTGAAAAAAATGCAAAATTCACTTACATGCATAAGCAAATAATGACCCAACCCATTTGATGAATTACACTGGGAAAATAACAGATATATGTCAGATTTTCCTTTCAAATACACAGTAGTGAATTCACTATATAGAATATGCTAGATATATAGGCACTCTTCCTGTTACTAGAAACACACACCACATGGGGCACATATCTTCAATTAAAATTAAAATACTGTGTTAACTAACAATGTTTTCATAAAATATTGAGTCAAGGTTCAAAAGCAATAAACTCTTGCCCTCCTTCTCTAATATTCATCATTTTTATTCATGTCTAATATTTATCTTTACAAGTAGTATAGAAATATATAATCTCACACAGCATAAATGGTCAAGTATATATTCCTTAAATTTTTGCTCTTTATTATTCTGAAAAACCGAATTCTTCGATAAGAAACTGGCAAGATGAACTAGTGATCAAATCCTCAACCATTTGAAAGAGAGGTAATGATAGTCTTGTCACAAAGGAGCTAAGTCCTCATCCTTCATCAGCATGTTTACAGGGTACATTTTAGGAAGATGATATTCACAATGTTTGCATTTACAACTGAACATTATTTCAATGATATTTTTAGATTTTTAATAATTTGAATTAAGTTTATGTTTAAAAAGAGAACCTTTGCAGTTTCAATTAATGCTACTCAGTGGTTAAGAATACTTGTATTCTTTCAAAAGACACAATGTTGGCTGCAGTGCATAATTCAGTGATGCCCAATTGCTTTAATGCCAGCTATGGGAAATTAGCACCTTCTGGTATCCATTGGCACCCACATAAACAGATGGACACACACATACAAACGGGATAATAAAATGCTTTGAAAGATTAAGCCTTCAGTGTTTTCTCATTACATACAAAATAAAATGATTAAGACAATTTTGGTCATGGATACTTGAATCTATTCTCCAAAAGTACCATACCCCATCTTCATATATATCCAATGTAACAACTTTTTAGCTACCCCTGACCACAGACAAGCTCAGTAGAAATGATTCCAAGCATTAAAAGAATGGAAGGGGAGACCAAACTTGCATCTATAATCTTTAAGAAATAGTTATGAGGAAATATGTTCCTACTCTTGTAGAGCTCATAGAGCAGATAGCACAGAAAGCAACAGACCTTATATTGTTACTCCAAATTCACAAACAAATTGAATGTGGAAAAGAGTCCTCTTTCCTCCAATAAGAACAATCTAAACCAGTAAATAATACTAAATTCCTGGTATCTAACTGGCCTCTTTCCAGGTCCTTGCTGTTGTGAACTTACTTTATTTGACTATCTTATCTAATATCAATCAGTTGGGTTTGAAGGCAAATGCCTTTTCTTATGAAATATAGTCCTGGGAACTGCCTTAAAAAAGAAAATGTGAACATATTTATTAAAAGTGTTTTTTTGGTCCATTAAAAATTTAATTTTAAACCAAACTCCACTCATGTATAACTGTTTTTTTTAAAAACTTTATTTATTTATTTATTTATTTATTTATTTATTTATTTGCTTGCCTTGAACTGGAACTACAGACAGTTGTTAGCTGCCATGTGGGTGCTGGGAATTGAACCCCGGGTCCTCTGTAAGAGCAGACGGTGCTCTTAACCACTGAGCCATCTCTCCAGCCCCATGTATAACTGTTTTAATATTAGGACACACATATTTAAATCTGCATGCCATATCCATATACTTCTTTTCCTAATTCTTAGGAATATCCTGGGTTATGGTAGTATCAAATTTGATTGTTTTTTATTAGTAAAATAGTTTTATTTCTAGAATGTGCATTTTATGGAAGAATCTATCTATATAGATAGATAGATAGATAGATAGATAGATAGATAGATAGATATCATGCACATATATATGACCGTCATTCATATATGACTGTTTCCTGAACTGAGAATTTTGATCTGTCTCATCAAGAAAGAAACTGAAGCATAGAGAAGTAAATGCCTTGGAAATGGCTCCTCATACTAACAATTTTAAGAACTAAGTTTCAAAGTGATGTTTGCATACTAAAAGGCTTTTACTAAGATATTGGTATAAAGGATCACTTAGTTATATTTTAAACTTAAGAAGTCACTTCGAAATAGTGAGTATGACAGAAAAAGGACTTTTACCCTTACACATACACACACACACACACACACACACACACACACACACACACACACAAACACACACAGGGGTATATGAACAAACACAGTGGGGGGGATCTGAAAGTATAGATCTATTTTGTTTTTAGATGTACCATTCATTTAAAAAAAAAATAAAAGCTTCTGGTTTCTTTCTGGAAGGGTAATGTTTAAATAACTGACATTTGAAAAAAAGAAAACCATAATCCAGAACTGAAAAATAACTTGAAATTAGGAGTAAACAATGCATATAGAGAACAAACATGTCTTTTTTATGAAACTCATAGAAAACATGTGTTACATGCCTAAGAGAAGGTGCATGCTCCACTAAATTTATCAGTTCATTTTGCTTTTAGTTCAAGGTTAGAAATTTGAAATCCAATATATATTCTTTTTATGATTATGAACAAAGAAGTCACACTTTCTTTGTATATCCTTATTCAAAGTCCCTTCCCCCTCCCACCACATCAGTTCATTCTCTCTTCTCCACAACTCCCCATCCCCTCTCTGGGCAGGCAGCAGACAGTCCCATAGTTCCACTGACCCAATATTGCTTAGTTCAGCCTCCACTCCTGGCAGATCCAGTTTTCTCCCCACAATCTCAAGACTGTGTCAGGTGTTCCTCTAGGGGGAGTGGGATCCAAGGAGACAGACCAAGGTGTTTCTGATCCCAAGTTGTTCAGTGGTTGTGACTTGCAGCTTGGGCATGCTTTGCTTTTTTCTTGTTTGTTGGTTTGTTTGGTGTACACTATTGAGTGAGTACACCCCCTGCTTATCTTTCTGGATTTGTGATAGCTCGCTCAGGAGGATATTCTCCAAATCCAATAGATTAAAGATTATAGTTTATAACATATAAACAACAAGCAAAAGAGATTGCCTTGATTCTTTTTTTTTATTTTATAGTGACATCCTGACTTTATAATACATGTCTGCACATCAAATTGTAAAAATATTCAAAACCACAAAATTAATTATTGTCTCTTTTTAAGTTGATTTGGAAGAAAGAAAAGTAGAAAATGTATTTAATGGAACTGGTTATTATAATTGTGTTTCTGTCAATTGTTCAGCTTTATACAAATTTTTTATTATTAAAAAATATCAAATAGAATTGCATAATTAATCTTTAATAATTAAAAAAATCTCTTTCTACATTAAATTGCTTACAAAAGAAACAGCAATTTGGATTTTATCAGAAATAAGTTCTATCAGAAGAGGGCAGAAAAGATAAAATAAAATCTCTGAAATATTCTTTCACTTAACTCTATGCCCATTTTCAGCAATTTACATTAAAATAAACACCTTTAAAAGGATGTTGTGATAGAAAATAAACCATTTATTAAGAGGCAAATATACAAATGTCCGTATTTTGACATTTTATGAGCAAAAGTGAAATTACTCATTTACTTGTATAGTAATTCTTTAAATTTAAAGTCTTTTGTATGACTCTGATAATTCTACTGACAGCCAACAGAATGGGAAAAGGTTTTCACCAACCCTACAAGTGATAGAGGATTGATCTCTAAGATATATAAAGAGCTCAAGAATCTAGAGCTCAAAACCTTGAATAACCCAATCAAAAAATGGGGTTCAGATCTAAAAAGAGGATTCTCAGCAGAGGAATTATGAATGACTGAAAGGCACCTGAAAAAGTACTCATCATCTTTAGCCATCAGAAAAATGCAAATCAAAACAACTTTGAGATACCACCTGACACCTGTTAGATTGGCTAAGATAAAAGACACAGATGATAGCCTTGGTTGGAGAGGATGTGGATCAAGGGGAACACTACTCCATTGTTGGTGGGAGTGTAAGCTTGTTCAGCCACTTTGGAATGCAATATGGTGGTTTCTCAGAAAATTGAGAATCAGTCTCCCCAAGGACCCATCAATACCACTTGTGGGTGTATACCCTAAAGATGCACATTCACACTCCAAAGGTATTAGTTCAACTATGTTCATACCAGCATTATTTGTAATAGCAAGAACCTGGAAACAACCTAGATGTCCCTCAACTGAAGAATGGATTAACAAACTGTGGTACATCTACACAATGGAATACTACTCAGCAGTAAGAAAAAAAATGATACTCTAAAATTCGCAGGCAAATGGATGGATTTGGAGAATATCCTCCTGAGCGAGCTATCACAAACCCAGAAAGATAAGCAGGGGATGTACTCACTCATTAGCGGTCTCTAAACAAACTAACAAGAAAGAAGCCAAGCAAGCCCAAGCTTCAAACCACAGCCACCGAACAGCTTGGGATCAGAGACATCCTAGACTGACCCTTCGGATCCCACTACACCTATAGGAACACCTGACTCACTCTTGAGGGAGGGGGGATAAAACTGGATTTGCCAGGAGGGGAGACTGAATTAAGCTTTATTGGATCAGTGGGATCATGGCACTGTCCAGGGACAGAATGGGGAGTTGTGTAGAAAGAAAGGGTTACCTGATGTGGTGGGAGGGGGAAGGGACCTTGAGTGAGGATATACAGGGATAGGAAAAGCAAAAATCCACAGGGAAAGCTGAACACAAAGTAATGTTACGTGTAGCCAATTATTTGCATTATCTCCCTTGATAAATCATGCTTATGATTTTTATTTTCTTTATAGTTATTGTTAACTTATCAGCATTTTAAATTCAATTTACTGTTTTTCTTGATAAATACAAAATAAAAATAAAAAAACAGGGTATAAGAAGCAATTACAGAATCAGTACTACCTGAATTCTTATTTATATATTTCTCATTTGTTCGCTTGTTAGTCCCACTTTTTCTACACAGACACTTCCAGTTTCTGGATAACTTTAAACACTATTCTTTGTAGCAATAACCTGCATATTAAATTGCAATGGAATGCCAAGTATAGCATTCTTACTTTGATTTGATTGTCTCTGTGTCTGCTTTTCTGTATTTCTTCCCCTTCTCTCCTCTCTCTCTCTCTATCTCTCTCTCTCTCTCTCTGTCTCTCTCTCTCTCTGTCTCTCTGTCTCTCTCTCTCTCTCTGTCTCTCTGTCTCTGTCTCTCTCTCTCTCCCTTTCTTTCTCTCCTCCTGTGTGTGTATGTTTAAGTGTCAGTACATTGCTTGTATGGAACATATGCATTTATGCTTACTTATGTGTATGAGTACAGTTCAAAGGATAAACTTTGATATTAGTCTTCACTCTTTCTCTTCTTGGAGACAGGATCAGGATCTCTTCATTATTTTTATATCTGTTTACTTTAATTTGTAAATCTTGTATTCAACATAAATTCTCCTGTCTTCCCATGTTATTATTTATGAATTTATATCTTTCTAAAAACAAAAGTAATGTGTAAATGTTTAAAGATAAATTCTTCAAAATAAACAAGTTGAAAATAATCTGATTAAGACAAATTTTCCATTGTAGACATCGCAGGGAGAATGATTTATTTCTGAATTAAGCATGTATTAAAAATTGATGAATAAAACTAAAAATAAAAGTGAGGGAACTAAAAACAATGAAGAAATGAGAGAAATATAATTACTTTTGTATCACAAACAAAAATCATGATAACTTTTTGTATATCAAGTCATTACATAATGTAATTTCTAAATACACAAAAATTACCATATTCTAAGGTGCTGCATTATGAGAGAAATTGGCTTTGTTGTCAATCATTATTGTTTCAAACACTAGGTTTTTCAATATAATTTCCCCATTAAGAGAGAACATACTTTTTTTTAATTACCTCTAGAATACTAATCAAAGAAAACCACAAAGACTATATATGTCAATGTAACAGACAATAATGTACTCCCAAACTCAGTTAAGCAAAGTTTCATATTGACGGGACTACATAGTGCTACTCCTCTATATCTTATGAATATGAATGGAATATGAAAGGAATAAAGGAAGCTAAATCACAAACATTTGAAATATTTTAAGATAGGAAACACAAATTATTATTTTTATTACTGCTAGTATCTATTGTTTAAATGAATGTTCATAAACAACTCATAGTTAATAAAGTTATTGGTTCTCAGTTACTTTTTAGATTATCCTCTGCTAAAACCTTTGAATGAAAACATTTAAGCTGTTTAAAGTTTATTTCAGGACTTATTTTAGCTTATTAGCCTACAAGTAATGTACTTTATTTAGCTTTGACAATAAGTTTTTATTCAAAATTAGATTGCAAAATGTTATTAAGAAATACACAATTCATTTGTAAAGGTAGGGATCATTCTCAACATACAGAACACAGTCAAAATAATTGTTTCTCTAGTTCACTATTTTATTGTTACCAACATTTGGATTCCTGTTAAAGTATATATAGAAAGCAGAAATATGTTTCTGTGGTTAAGAATTATGGCCTTAAAAACAAACTAGTGTGTGATGCTCAACTCCAACTGATGTATCTACAACACAATACCTAACGTAAGTTTCAGTAATCATTGTAGAAGAGATTACTGAAAGATTCAGAAAGCCAGATAATTAGTAAGTATGTATAAGATTTTGTCTACTAAATATGGCATAACAGTTACACCAAGACATCCCATCAACATAGCTGTATAAATAAGACCTAAACAAGGCCAGGAGCATTATACATGCTAACTCAGAAGGGAGAAATCTCATGGAATTTCAACCAGTGACAAAGAACTACAGGCAACTAAAGACTCTGAGACAAGCTGCTTTGCCTAGGCAAAGATCTCAGTTGTTCCATGCGAAGTAGTTGTTCTTGAAGACATGCAAGCAAAGTTTCTCTCTCTGTGTCTCTCTCTGTCTCTCTCTGTCTCTCTCTGTCTCTCTCTCTCTGTCTCTCTCTGTCTCTGTGTGTGTGTGTGTGTGTGTGAGTATGTGTGTGTGTGTTTCTGTGTGTGTGTGCCTTCATGTAACAACAGATAAAGAAATAGAATAAATTTCAATGAGAGAAAAGAAAAGTAGATGGAAAGTGTTAGAGGTAGAAAATAGAATAAGAATAATATAATTACATTTAAATTTAAAATTTTAATTTAAAAAAATTGAATGGTTGCTTCTCTTCTAGAGGGCCTCAGCTTTGCTCCAGCATTAATACCCAGATGTCTACAACTGTCTATAATTCTGAATTCAAAAGATACTTTAATATCTTCTTTGAACTTTGTATACAACCAAGACATTTGTGTCACTAATACACATAGATACATATTAGTAAAAATGAAATTTTGAAAGATTATTTCTGTAATGAAAGTATAAAGATACTTGTATCATCTATAATGGAAAATAAATAATAGGATCTATGTAGATGTTGAACTATGTAATTAAAAGATAATTTTGTAAAATTCTTTAGAAGAGATGCATATTACTTGAAGAGTATTATGTAATACTTGTTATTTTTATTGTCTTTCTGTCAAATAGTGTTTGTAGCATAAAAAGTATATAATTCTGGTCTAATATTTTTAATATTGAATACTAATTCATGTTGAGACTATAGTAGTAGCTTATATGAGAATTATATCATATTATTCTAATAAATATTAAATAACAAAGAAAGCTGATTTTATCAAGTAAGAAGTTTTTAGTATAAGATAGATTTTTCTTAGGTTGTTAATTTATTTTATCTAAAAAATCAACTGCTTTGAAGCCAAAAATGCTCTCTTTTGATTATACTGCATGATACTTTTGTTTTATATTTCAAATATAACCGTGTTAAAATAATGTTAATTTCTTTATGTGTAATAATGACATTAATGCAATGGGGATAACTAAATTATCTCTGATTAGATTTGGGACCTAATTCAAAACAGAAAATCAATTCCTTCAACTGCAAACATGGTCAAAAATTTATAGCTCACACACACACACACACACACACACACACACACACACACACGACCTATATGTGAGAATTCATTAATCTTTTTTATGTAAATAGATACATCATTGAAATTTTATGTAAATATTTTCACACACAAATGTTACTTCCAGGTGTTTTACAGTGAATAGTGGTCAAAACAAAACTTATGACTGTACAAGTTGTATAATAAGTGATAGATACCAACTCATCTAAGAGTCTAAGTAGAATGCAGAAGACAGGGATAGAACAATGTAATAGCCAGGAGGTAAAAATAGCAGCTATGAAAAACAATACTCTTGGTAAGATATAGACAATATGATCAAGAATTGACTATAGGAAACACCTATACCTTATTGGTATAAGGATTTCCCTGAGCTGAGTAAGTGTACAAGGACCATACTCTTCAATTCATAAATCTTTACTCCAAATAGATTCACTGAAATGAAAAGTAACAATATCTTCAGTTCACTACTCAATGGTGACCCTACCAGAATCCAAATAGATCTTCAATTTAATAACCAAACAGATGTCCTTCGTTAAGATAAATGTGTCTTTTTACTAAACAAAACAATAAGAATTTTAGAAAAGTTACATTTACACAAGGTGACGTCTACTGGAGAGTATGAGGAAAAGAGTAATGCAAGTGTAATATATACTCAGTTGCCAACTATCAAATCTAACTGATAAATTGGTAATAATGGCTAAGTCATGCATTCAGTTCTAATATACTTTTATTGCCTTATATTTATAAAATATTTTTATGTAGAAAATGTAAATTTATAAGAATATATTCTCAAAATTTTAGGTTATTGTGAGTGTAATTTAAAATAAAGTGCTACATTTAATATATTCCTACAAGCTGGAAGAGGACAAAATACACATACGAATTTAAAAATTGACATAGTTCAGAATTTTGGGCATCTACTTATCCATAACTTTCAAGAAACATCTTAGCTACTAATGGTATTTAAAGGAATCTTGAAAAAAGTCACTTCCAAACCTTCTAGAAAGAGCTTCTTTGGTGATGTTTTGAAATTTAATAATAAATCCTTGCACTCTACTCAGATAGACTGTGCCTGTAATGCACTATGAAATACGTGGCTCATCATTTGTTAGATCTAGTTAACTATGATTCATAAAATGTGACATTTCTATGCCATTTGCAAGGCAGTTAATTTATCCAGAAAATATCTTCATATCCTCTACACTTGAGAAGCTTTACTGTTTAGTAATAAAAAATGTTTTTGAAGAGGTAGAAGAGATGTAACTGCATAATGTGGTAAATTTGAGGTTGTGCTATAAACTGTAAAATAGCCCATGCTAGAATGCTGACACATCAAATTTAAGATCAACAAGGTAAAAAACAGGAAAAATAAAATGTGAACTAGATGGCTGGTGTGATGTTTTTATGCACCTTGTCAACCCTTTAGTGCTGGATTCTAACTGATTTGTAAATGGAAAATATGTCTGTAGAAAATACAGATGCTGGTAATAACATTAAAAAAACTAGCTATATGTAGAACTTAAAGATTTTTATTGGAGAAAAATATTGAAAATGTATTTATTATCAATTTGTAGAAACATCAAATGCTGTTTCTAAGCACTTTTAGAATATGATAATTTCTAATTTTCAATGTTTTGTAAAATAAAATATATTTTAATATAACTCATATTTAGAAAAATATAATTAATATAAAATTTGCAGAAAGGCAATAACAGTAAGTAATAATTGAAGAAAAATGAAATATTTAATCAAGAAACTGAGAATTTGAGTATACCACAAAGAACATATAAAATATTACCATGAACTTTTCAATGCACAAAGATTTAATTAGCTTTGTAAATAAAGACGTAGTATCCTAACACCAGTAGCACAGACACCAAGAACAATAATCAATAAATGGGACCTGTTGAAATTGAAGCTTCTGTAAAGCTGAGGACACAGTCAACAAGACAAATCGACAGGCTACAGAATGGGAAAATTTCCACCAACACAGCAACTGACAGAGAACTGTTCTCTAAGATATACAGAGAACTCAAGAAACTAGATTTCCAAACCCTAAATTACCCAATTAAAAAACAAGGTTCAGAACTAAAAACAGAATTCTCAGCAGAAGAATTACAAATGGCTGAAAGACACTTGAAAAATTGCTCAACAGTTTTAGCCATGAGAGAAATGCAAATCAAAACCAATTTGAGATACCACTTAAACCTGTCAGATTGATTAAGATTAAAAATACAGATGACAGTCTATGCTGGAGAGGGTGCGTAGCAAGGGAAACAATCCTTCTTGGTTAGTGGGAGTGTAAACTTGTACAGACACTCTGGAATGCAGTTTAGCAGGTTGTCAGAAAACTGGGAATCAATCTACCCAAGGATCCAGTAATTGTAATAGTAGCATATACCCAGAGAATACACATTTACACACCAAAGGCATTAGCTCAACTATGGTCATAGCAGCATTATTCCTAGTAGCGAAGAACCTAGAAACAACCTAGATATTTCTCAACTGAAGAATGGATTAACAAACTGTGGTACATCTACACAATGAAATACTACTCAGCAGCAAACAAACAAACAAACACACAAATAAATAAAAAGACATCCTAATATTTGCAGGCAAATTGTTAGATTTGTAGATTATCCTCCTGAGCAGGGTATCACTAGCCCAGAGAGATTAGCATGAGACAGACTCACATATTAGTGGACTTTAGACAAAAAGTAAAGAACATCCAGGCTTCAAACCACAACCCCTGAATAGCTTGGAATCTGAAGGTACTTCAGAATCCAGCGATTCTCCTATGAGGAGAAAATAGAGAAGATCTCCTTAGATAATTAGCAGTAACAAGGGTTGCAACCAAGAAAGGGTGGGAACAAATTCTGAGAAAAGTAGAGGATTTAATGAGAGGAACAACAAGTACGAAGAAAAAAAATAAGGTATGGAGGTCTTAATAGAGAAAGCCAATGTGGAAAGAGACTGGGTACTAGGGAAATCTCCAAGGATTCACAGGATATCCCTGCTTAGGCCTCCATCTAATAGTGAAGATGTTGCCTAGACAGGATTTTGCATATAATCAAATGAATAGTCACCCTATGTGCCATCACAGAACTTATAACCTACAATGAATAGAGATAGAGGTAGAGATATATGGCTGAGAACTGGGCTGAGTTACTGGTTCAGGTGACAGCGGGAGAGGAGAGTCTATATCAGCAAGGGATAGGGACTATGAAGAAAATTCTTACCGTGATGGCTGGCTGGAGCTCTGTGGAGCTCACTGATTCAAAAACAGCCACTGGGGAACCATCATGAAAAGGAACTAGGCTCTCCAAGGATAGGCAACTATCCACTGCAATGACAGTACATGGAACCTCGAGGGGAAGTATCAGACTGTTTCTGTGCATGGACTGGCACTTCGAAGCACATTCGGTCCAGAGAAACACGTAACCCATTCTTGACAAATTGGACCTGCCTGGAGTGGATGCTGAGATGATCTACCTTGAGACTCCTTGCCGTTTCTGGGGAGAGGATGGGGAAATGGGGAGGAGGGAGGCTGAACGCTGACCAGGAGGAATTGGGAGGTGGAAAGAAGGGGGAGCAAAGGGATACATAAGTAAAAAAGACTTTATTTTATAAATAAAAAATTAATGCATTAATGTAAAAAAAGAGAGTATCATTAGGTATAGTGTCTTTAAGTGGTTTAAATTTTTTCACAAAACCATAGACTTATATTTTCAGTATTTACTTTGCCTTTAAGTATTTACTTTAAAAACTTTTCATTGTGACTATTCTAAAAATTGGATATGATATGTTGCTATTTTTAGTTATAGAAATTATTAAATCTTAGTGAAGAAATGTACACAATGTTTCAAAATCATAACAGCATATGCTAATGTTGTATATGATTTACCAGCTATGATTTTTTATATGTTTATCATCATCTGATAATAGTTTCTAAAATTTCCACAGTGCAATGCATTGCTTAAATAATGAGGAGTACTGTATAATTGGATTTCTGGAAGGGGAAAATTCATGAATTAGGCATGAAATGAGATCTCTGTCAATTAAAAATAAAATGAGAGAAGTCCGAGTATTTGTTTGTCTGGAGGATTAATCATACTTTGAAAAGATACAGCTCATAGAAAGAACAAAAGACAAAGAAAACAAAGAACAAAGAATTATTCTCAAGAAACTGACTGAAATGAAAGTGTATGCAATAGTTAATTGTATTAGTAAAGGGTACTTGTACAGATGTGAGTATCTATCTATCTATCGATCTATCTATCTGCCTATCTATCTATGCAGATAAGTGAATGACTGAGTAAAAGTAAATCAATGTTAGACCACTTTCTCAGTTGAGAAATCTATACATGAATGTATAGGGTTACAAGGTAACACTAAAATTCTAAGAATATCTTAATCATCCTAATAAGTGAATTAACATTAAAATAAATATCTAGAGTACTAAATAAGTTCAAAGTGTCAGGATCAATAAATTCACAAATCTATGAGGTTATGAGGAGAAGAAAATACTCCAAAATGAAGCAGAACTAAAACCATAAAAAGGACACCAGCAAAAAACTATCCCTAAAAGAGAATGAAAAGTAGGTAACTAAAGCAGAAGAAACTAATAATGATTATAGTCAACAACCACAAAAAAATAATTTATAGAAACTGTTTAAAATAAAAGAAGAAGATTTTTTTCCATATATACCACTACTCACCATTCCTACCCTCCTTCAAGTCCCCCATCCTCCCATCCATTCTCTAAGGAGGGCAAGGAATTTCAAGGTGTGTCAGTTCAGTCTGGCATATCTAGATGAGGTAAATCTGAGTCCCTCATCCCAGTATTAAGACTGAGTTAGATGTTCCTTTGTAGGGAATGGGCTCCAAGATGACAGATCATGCACCAGGAACACACTCTGCTCCTATTCTAAGAGGCTCTACAAACTGCCAAAGTTATTTGACCTGTCATTCAAATTTGGAGTTTCTAATTTCTTTCTCTGAAGGTTCTTCCTTGTTTGTTTCTAAGTTAGTGAGCAACCAGTAACTTCAGTCAGCTGTGTCTGTGGGTCTTTTCCTCATGGTCCTGATCCCTTTTCTCATATATATACTATTTATTCTATATCTCTTCAGCTAGACCTGGTTCTTAGCTATGGAAATCTGCTTCTAACTCAATTCATTGCTGTATGAAGGTTCTCTGACCATTACAGTGATCATTCATTTGATTACAGGGAAAGTCCTGTTTAGACATCCTTTCTACTATTACTTAAAGTCCTAGCCTGGAACATCTTGTGAATTCCATAGCAAGAGGCTTTTTTCTAATCCCACAGTGGCTTCTTCTATCAAGATATCCAATTTTTTCCCCTCTCTGTAGATTCTATCACTCAATCAACTCTTTCTCTCATAGTTTATTCCCACCTCTCTTTGCTCACCCTCATTATGTTCCCAATTTGCTCAGGAAATATATATTTCATAAATAATTAATAAAAATATTTTAAGGAAGAATCAGTGATTTACAAAAAGGTGAAGGTAGCTGGGATCCAAGAAGAACACAAACATAGCACTAACAGAATTCTTTGCATTAGAGTACTTTAACATGACACTATACTTTACTTCATTAGAGAAGACAATAAAAAGACATCCAACCTGTATCTATTTTATTTTGAGTAACTGAGTGTTTATTAAAAGATGGAGGGAGGCTTATACAAGTTACTATACTATATTTTATGGGTTATTTTCTTAAAAAATTTCTTCACATTATCCAGGGAAAATCATCTGGACACCCTCTACTTGTGAAATAATAAAAAAAGAGAAAAATGACTTTAATCAGGATAAAACTAATGCAAATTTTAAATGATATAAAATAATCTTGATATTTAATTTTATATATAACTTGGTTAGGTAATGACAATTAGTTTCTGGAAGAAAGTATGTCATTATGAAATTTATTTCTGGAAATAAATGAATATGTGTGCAAGTATCCAGTCCTGAACACATTTATAATTCATATAAACAGCTAAAGAGTCTCCAGAAATATTTTGTATATGTTTGTATACATGAAAGAATAAGAATATAAACAAAGGGAATGTGAGAAGGAAAGTGACATAGAAGTAGTTGGAGAGAGTTTCTGGAATGCCAACATCTTGTTATTATGATACTGGATGCAAGTTCCAAGGTAAATAGAGACAAATTACATTGAAAGGAGCTATGTACCCAGTGACGTGCTCAGGAGAAACAACTGTTGTACAACCTGCCTTTCCCATGTGGTGTGCTTCATGGTTTTCTGAATTATTTTTAGACATTATCTAACCTAGCAGACCTCACTGTTTCTAAAATCATTTGTAAGTAGTTGCTCCGATCTCCTTGAATGTCAGAAGCCATCTTTAAGGTCGGCACTTGATGAAGGTGATAAACCTGTGAGGTATCCCATTGCAAGTGTTTCAGGAATAATTTGTTTTAAAAATGCCTGGCTATTTCTTGGATTTGTAACTTCAAATAACGTTCAATTAAAAATACTATGATAATCGTGGTGATTTGGGCTTCGAGTTTCGGAGACCACATCTAAAGAATAAATACTTTGGCTAAAAAAAAAAAAAATCCTGAGAAAAGTACGGAGAAAAAAAATAAGGTATGAAGGTCTTAATATGTAAGATCTTAATTATCTTACATATGTAGAGGGCCTACAGTATTTTCATTAAGTATCCCAGTTTCTCATTCCGATTGTTATCTCCTATAAACCCAAGTAAGGAGTTTCTGCCAGTTAACTTGTAATCTTCTTGATTCCCCCATCTTTTGTTTTTGTGGGACACAATGAAAACAGTCTTTCTTTTAGTTTTATTTTGTATTTATCAAGAAAAACAGTAAATTGAATTTAAAATGCTGATAAGTTAACAATAACTATAAAGAAAATAAAAATCTTAAGCATGACTTATCAAGGGTGATAATGCAAATAATTTGCTACACATAAAATTGCTTTGTGTTCAGCTTTCCCTCTGGATTTTTTTTTTCTATCCCTGTATATTCCCATTCAAGGTCCCTTCCCCCTCCTGCCACATCAGGTCACCATTTCTTTTTCCACAACTCCCCATCCCCTCCCTGGACAGTCCCATGGTCCCACTGATCCAATAAAGCTTGGTTCAGTCTCCACTCCTGGCAAATCCAGATTTGTCCCCCCTCCCTCAAGAGTGAGTCAGGTGTTCCCATAGTTGGAGTGGGGTCTGAAGGGTCAGTTCAGGGTGTTTCTGATCCCAAGCTGTTTAATGGTTGTGGTTTGAAACTTGGGCTTGCTTGGCTTTTTTCTTGTTAGTTTGTTTAGAGATCACTAATGAATGAGTACATCCCCTGCTTATCTTTCTGGGTTTGTGATACCTTGCTCAGGAAGATATTCTCCAAATCCATCAATTTGCTGCAAATTTTAGGATATCATTTTTTCTTACTGCTGAGTAGTAAGATTGATTCTCAATTTTCTGAGAAGCCACCATATTACATTCCAAAGTGGCTGAACAAGCTTACACTCCCACCAACAATGGAGTAGTGTTCCCTTTGATCCACATCCTCTCCAACATAGGCTGTCATCTGTGTCTTTTATCTTAGCCAATCTAACAGGTGTTAGGTGGTATCTCAAAGTTGTTTTGGTTTGCATTTCTCTGTTGGCTAAAGATGATGAGCACTTTTTCAGGTGCCTTTCAGCCATTCATAATTCCTCTGCTGAGAATTATTTTTTTAGATCTGTACTCCATTTTTTGATTGGGTTATTCAAGGTTTTGGGCTCTAGATTCTTGAGCTCTTTATATATCTTAGAGATCAGTCCTCTATCACTTGTAGGGTTGGTGAAAATTTTTTCCCATTCTGTAGGCTGTCGTTTTGTCCTGTTGACAGTGTCTTTGGCTTTACAGAAGCTTCTTAGCTTCAGGAGATCCCACTTATTGATTATTGGTCTTAGTGTCTGTGTCACTGGTGTTATATTTAGGAAGTGGTCGCCTGTGCCAATTCGTAGAAATGTATTTCCCACTTTCTTCTTGATCCCTTTTAATGGTACAATCTTTTCTTTCTTTCTTCAATAGAATTCCCTGAGTTAAGCCAAATGTTTGGCTGTGAATCTTTGTATTTGTTTTCATCAAATGCTAGATAAAGGCTTTTGATTTTGTTTTATATTCTCTAAAATATTTATAATATCCTCCAATTTTTTATTATCTTTTTCTTAATTTTTTATGTGGTTTATTCATGTTCTCTTTTAAGATCTCTACTATCATCATATGGTTGATTTCAAGGCTGTGTGTTTCTGCTTGAGCTGCATTTGAATATTCAGGGCTTGATGTAGTGGAATGGCTCTCTAGTGGTTACATATTGCCCTGACTATTGTCTGTGTTCTTACACTTAAGTTTATTTGTATGAATTATGAGTGACTGTAGATCTAGATGCCAATTTCTCCATTTGTCTTATTTAGACAGATATTTTCTTTTTTATGTTTATCCTCCTGTCTTCAGGCTGTTGTGGCCTGTGGTTGAGTAGAGCTTTGTTCCACTCATTGGTGGCTGGAGATTTAATGGTCTTTATAGCCTCTAGTCCAACAAAGGTTTAAGACCCAGTTTAGGGGCTGGAGTTCTTTCTATGTACATGTTTTCTGATTTGCCAGAAGTCCTTTATGGTTCTAGACCCTGAACCGACTTCAGGTTGGGTATGAGGTTTCTGGCTAGTTTTCAAGAAGTTTTCCTCATTTCTGAGGTTCAAAATGCTGGTTTGGTCTCTGAGGTTAAGTGTGCCTACCTGGCCTCTGATGGAGTAGAAAGTTTCTACTCACAAGTGTGGGCATGGATATGATGATGAGAGGAGTCATTTGCAGTTATTGTGGGAGAGCATAGGCTTCTAATGGGGAAGTCTTACTTAAGTTTAGGATGGTGGCCTGAATTCTGGTAGAAAGGGAGGCTTCAATTTAAACTGTGGGCAAGAGTATGGTAGATGAGAGGATATTTACTTGTTTTTCTAAAATAAAGAGATTATGCCATTTTTATATGACAAGAATTGTCTGTTAAAATTATAAAAAATAATGATACTTTTCCTAATGGGGTAATTTGTTAATATGACATTCAAGAAGTTTTCTTCATGAATTATGTAGGATCATCATTGATAAGGTCTAGCAAAATATTTATAATATTATTGGTAATAAAATATTTCAAATTAATGTAAGAATAAAAGTAGTTAAAATAGCGCCCTTCCCCCCAAACATAAGCTTACTCTAAATGCATTAAGCTATTCAGGTATGCATGTGCATAGTAAGACAGAAAGAAAACAGGAGATCCATTTAGAGAATGAAGCAGCAAGAGAGAGAGAGAGAGAGAGAGAGAGAGAGAGAGAGAGAGAGAGAGAATGATATGACACCAGTGTCAGTGGTGGTAAGAGAATCATGACAATAAATAAGGGTAGGTTGCACAATTGGTTTGTGTAGAATGAGTTCAGATTATATTGAAAGAAAATTAATAGTCAATTAACAAAGAAAGCTTGAAATATCAAAGGAAAAAAACACCACATTCAAATCTCATGCAGCTATCTTCCAAATTTCTCAGCCTTGTTCCTGGTTGCTTCTGTCTACACTGATGTCCTACATATCCTTAATTACCCTTCTTGCCAGCTATATCCCATCCAGGTAAGGATTAAGGGTGGGAACCACTCTATTTGGTAGTCAGCCTTGAATGTACAGAAACACAGAAAGTTCTGTCTCTAGAGTTAACAAAAATTAAAGGCATAGGTAACAACTTCCTGGCTTTCCTTGTGTTAGGATTAAAGGCATGTGCCATTGAATCCTGGCTGTTCGACCTTATACTCAAAAGATCAAGAAATTTCTAAGCTATGTCTGCCTAGTTTTTCACTGGTTGTTGATCTTCAGATACTTCAGGTATTATTAAATATTTAACATATTACCACTTATCCCCTTTTGTGTCAAAATTAAAAAAGAAAGTTATAACTAACATAGAAAAGACCATATAAAATAGTTACAATAATTATGTACAGTATATACATACAATAATTACATGAGGAATGTCCAGTTGATTAACAGTTGACAAACTCAAATAAAATATTCCACTATTTATCCTATTTTGGTGAGTCTAAAGGATTTTACCTAATCTACTTTGTATCTAATTAGTATTACTAATTATAAACTAGAGTTTGATGTCTCTTAAACTTATACACTTAACTTTTAAGTGATTTTCCTTCCTAAAACTGTCACTAGAAAATTATAACTATTAATAGTCTCATCCTCAAATTCCTCAGAGACCCAAGAAGGAAAAAATATTATGTAAACAGTAACTTCCTAAAATGTAAGAAATAAAACAGCTGGCTGCCTGGACAGTCAACCAAAGTTTTTCTGTGTTGTTGAAGTATCCATCCTTGGCCCACAGGCTTAGCATATCTGACAGAGATCTTTGGGCAGCAGGATATACCCAAAGTCCTTTCTACCTTGTCTTGGCAAGGCTGAGCAATATTGTTTTGTGTGGTTCTCCTGCTTGTCTATTTTCAATATCATATTATCAGCAGTTAAAGCAAGAATACTTTCTTGCTCAGTGGCTAACTTTTGCCACAAAGAAGGTCAACTCATATGGAGAAGATTGCTTGAACTGTATAATCTTCTCTGAAGTAGATTGTTGGTGCCAGGAGGAGATGTCCCATTGTCAAAAAAAAAAAAAGAACCTATGTTTGCAAAATATCTTAAATGCCATATTCTGTAGATCTCTGGAGTATTTGAAGAAGATCTGTTTATCTAAAATATATCTAATTTTGAAAAGTATCTAATATGACTATAAGCTTGATTATAATGTCTAACTACTAACTTGTATTTCTTTATACCCTATTGAATTGGAAATAATAACTTTCCTGGACTAGCAATTTGTATTACATTGTTAGATGAACTTTATAATATCTTGAACAAATATAGAGGTATACATACAGTGACAAAATTAATCTCAGCTTTATATCAATATACATAATTTGTATACAATATACAAAAAAATCCAATCCAATGTAAAATATTGAAAGCTAGTAATTTTTTTTCTGACACTGAGGACCAAAGCCAGGGCCTTGTGCTTGCTAGGCAAATGCTCTTCCACTGAGCTGAATTCCCAACCCCTAGTAATTTCTTGTTTAAAGTAGATTTCATAATCTACTGTTACATCCTATTGTATCTGTATCTCTTTTTTTCAACAAGAACCCTAAATCTAATCTTTCTTGTTTAGCTTTTTTCTAACCACATCCAATAACAATTTTTAACCAATTACCCTAAACAATGACAATCATCCATAACCCTTTGAAAGACCAAAGATCTTCTGTCCCAGCTCTTGGGAATGTAGGTGCCAGGTTCTTAAATTTACTTTCTGCTATCTGTGGGGTGGGCTGGGGGGCATTTGCATCTTTAGGGGATCCTGAAAAGAAAAGATTTGTTAATTGTCAAGTCCTGAAATATGTAGCTATAACATTTGTTTTCAGTCTCTGAATAACTGGAAAGTGCATAGCTTGTCTCAAGTCCTGGCTAGAGTAGTCTATGAAGCTAGTTCATCTCAGCTAGCCACCTTGAAATTTTCCTGAGCAGTTTGTAGTCCAAATCTGAACTTTGATTGGTGTCTGTCAGCCTGGTAGCTTTGTCATAATTCATATGTGATTCTCACAGTGGGGCATGATCTTCTTTTTTGATACTTCTAGTTTGTAATAAACTCTGTCATGGATTATTGCAGAAAACTGATAAAATACTAAAACTCAACACATTATACAGGAAGTTAAATATATACGTAGTTATTCTGAATTGGACCATCGTTTCTTTGTAGCTATTCTTCTGTCCATATCAGGTGGCCCTTGTATGATGCAGAGATTTTGCATTTTCCTTTAACAAGTATACTTAGGTTTAGAGAATGAGAGAGCCACACTCCAACTCTAAAGCCAGCTATATTGTATAATTAAACTGAGACTTCAACTTTTCTTGTAAATAAAGAAAGAAGTTAAGAAAGATTTTACCACATAGAGTATATTGGTACCAATAGGTCTGATATTCTTTTGCTTCTGAATTTTTCTAGATAGCCTCCCTTCTGTTGGAGATGTCTATATGTCCAAGGTATTTTAAGTTCTTAAAGATGGATATTTCTGGTCTTTAGTAAAGACAAAAATAGAAACCTATCCCAACCCTTTGTTTATTCTCACAACTTAAAGAATTGAAGTATGGGTGGATGAGCCATCAATTCTTATTTTCATGAAGATCCTCTGATTTAAATTGAGTCTTTATTAATTTTGATGGTACCCATAACTTTTCTTTACCTGTGGAAACAAATGCAAAACCCCTTCTTGGTGCAAGAAAATGTTTATAGAGAGTATGTCAGTGTTAATCTTACATTTCAATTTTTAAATATTTATAACAATGACAAACTATCAACAGTTTGATTGTTTTTACTATTACTTGGGAAAGTTCTATATATTATTTTTTATTTATATTTTTATGTAAAAGGTTTGTTTTTAAATATACCACTGTTCCCTTATTTTTCTTTTTATCCAGTTCCCCCCAGTCTTCCATCATCATCCCCCCACCTTATTCCACCATCCATTTCCAATGGTGGGCAAGGAATCCCAAAGTGGGCCAGTTCAGTCTGGTATATCCAGTTGAGGTATTTCCGAGTCCCTTTTTCCAAAATTACGATTGGGTTAAGTGTTCCTCTGTATGGAATGGGCTCCAAGATATCAGTTCATGCACCCGGAATATAATGTGATCCTTGTGCAAGAGGCTTTACAAATTTTCCATGCCATCTCACGGTCATCTGGCTTTGGAGGATTTAGTTCCTTTTTCTGATGGTTCCTCAGCAGTTCTTTCTGATTTAGTAAGCCCCAAATAACTCCAGTCAACTGTCTTTATGAGTCTCCTCCTCATGATCCTAATCCTTTTGCTTATATACACTCTCCTTTTTCTTAGCTGGTTGAGGAGATTACCCTGGTGCTTACGCGTGGATCTCTGCTTCTGCCTCTATCCATTCCAGGATGAATTTTCTACAATGACAATCAGGGTGGTCCTTCATTTAATTATAGGAGAAGTCCTGTTTATGTACCCTCTCTACTATTTTTTGGAGTCTTAGCCTAGGACATTTTGTGGGTTTTTGGACGTTTCCTTAGCAATAGGTTTCTTTCTAACCCCACAGTGGTTCTTTCTATTAAGATAACCATATCATTTTGCTCTCTCTGTTGCTCTTCTCACTCAACTATTTCCTTCTCTCATGTTTTCTTTTCACCTCTTCTTGCCCACTCCTCTTTATAATCCCAATTTACTTAGGAGATCTTCTCAATTTCTCCTCTCCAGGGGAATCTCTGGGTATTTCTCTTAAGTTCCTTCTGTTACCAAGCTTTTCAGTAGTTGTGGTTTACAGCTTGGATATTTTTTGCTATATGCTTAAAATCCAATTATGAGTGAGTACATGCTATGTCTATCTTTCTGGGTCTCTGTCAGGATGATACTCTCCAAATTTTTCCATTTGCCTGCAAATTTTAGAATGCCATTTTTTTATACTGCTGAATAGAACTCCATAGTGTAAACGTACAACAGTTTGCTAATTCTTTTTCAGTTGAAGGACATATAGATTGTTTACAGGTTCTGGCAATTGAGAAAAAAGCCTTTATAAACATAGGTGAGCTAATGCCTTTGGAGAAAGAATGTGCATCCTTTGGGTATATGTCCTATAGGGGTATTACTGGGTCATTGAGGAGATTGATTCCCAGTTTTCTGAATTCAGAAAATGAATTGCTATAATTCATTTCAGAGTGACTGTACATGATTACGCTCCTACCAACAATGGAGGTATATTGTCTTTGCTTCACATGCCCTTCTGCATAAACTGGAGTGAGTGCTTTATTTTAGCCCTTCTGACAGGTATAAGATGGTTTTTCAAAGTTGTTTTGCTTTGAATTTCTTTGATGGCTAAAGATGTTGAGTAATTCTTTAAGTGACTTTCAGCTGTTAGTTTTTCTCTTGTTGAGAATTCTTTTTTTTAGCTTTGAACCACATTTTTAAATTTGATTATTTGGGTTTTGACCTCTAGTATATTGAATTCTCTATATATTTGAGAGATCAGTCCTCTGTCAGATGTAGGGCAGGTGAAGATCTTTTTCCATTTTGTAGGCTGTTGTTTTGTTTTATTGACCATGTTCTTTTCTTTACAGAAGAATCTCAATTTTAGGAGGTCCCTTTTATTAATTGTGTGTTTGATGTGAGATGTCTTTTTGTGTGCTGGGAATATCATTCATTAATAAAGGAACTGTGTTGGCCTATCCAGGCATCTTAAAGTAGCCAGGTAAATTGGAGCATAGATAGGGTATGGAGGGCAGAGTCAAAAGAGACAAAATCCAGCCACTCAAGAAGCAAGATTTAAATAAATAGGTATGCCATAGGATACTTGGCAAGGCAGATTAATGGAAATAAGTTAAGACACAAGAGCTAGCTAGCAATAAGCTCTAGCCATAGGTTGAGAGGCATGTAATTTATATAAGCAGCTGTATGTTTCTGTGGGACTGAATCTGGGTCTGCAGGTTTGGACCACAGGCACCTAGACACACATAAAGCCTGAAAAGGCTTAAAAAGAGATCTAAAGCACAGAAAGGGAGCCAAAATTAGCTTCTGAATTGTGTCTCTCCCAGGGTGGTTTTAAGGAGACTTAGTAGTTTATGAGTTTGAATTACAGAGTGGCCAGTTTGCAACAGAAAGCTTAAGATACAAGAAGGTGAGTTCCTGAAGTCTCACAGAAGAATTGGTATAAGCAACAAGCAGCATATAATAGATGTAAAGTTTCTGTTTATATCAAACAAAATTGGAAAAGTGTCAAAAATCGTTTCTAAGTAGCAGCATTTTCTGGGACTGCTCTGTTTGCTGATGGCTAGCGCACAAGCTGAATTTTTAGGAAAGGCTTTCTGACTCAGCTTTATCAGGCAAAAGCTGTGTGGCTCTTTTTAGAGGTCCTGCTGCCAAATACTTACATGAAGTTAATAGACAGAGGACCAGAGGTGTTCTACTTGGTGGCAATGTTGACCCTAAGAATCCCCAGAGTTGGGGAGGTAAATAGCTTGATAATATTTAGTACTGCTTCCCAGAATTAAAAAGATAAGTGTGGCTCTGGTACCTCCACCCCATTGAAAAGCTGAGCAGGGCAGTGACTTCAGTTACAGCTGTGCTATACAATTTAGCATTTTAAAAGCTTTCTTGTTGGAAAATCATTAAGGGTACACAATAAAACAAATGTAGATGGAGAAAACCTCTAAATGGGTTACAATGTTTGTGAAAAAAATATGTAGGCTGGGAGAGAAAAAAAAGAGAGTAGAGAAATCCCTATAAAAGAACGTAATAAAAATATAATAAGCCACATAATGATGGAAAATACATAAGGATTATGGTTTATGTCTATCATTGTGTTTTCTTTTAATTTTTTAATTGCTAATGAGCCAACTACAGAAAGATATTTTATTGTAAAGGCTGCTAAGTTAAAGAAACATATATGGTGATTTATAAGAAGCCGACAGCCAGTATCAAACTTAATGGAGAAAAACTCAAAGAAATCCCACTAAAGTCAGGAACTAGACAGGGATGTCCTCTCTCCCCTTATCTATTCAATATAGTTCTCGAAGTTTTAGCTAAAGCAATAAGGGAACGAAAAGAGATTAAGGGCATACAAATTGGAAAAGAAGAAGTGAAGCTATCTTTATTTGCAGATGATATGATTGTATACATAAGTGACCCACAAAATTCTTCCAAAGAACTGCTACAGCTGATAAACACCTTCA